>JASDQU010346158.1:0-12540 GCA_032191745.1 Picea mariana
ATCTCCTGTTGCATGAATAGGGATCAGACTATGGAGTGAGGCACAATTACTTTGGTATGGTTCTTGAGGATGTAAGATCTAAAATGCTTGACTTCTTTATAGACTTCATAAGCTTGTTTATCTATAGAAGGATAATTTAGTTCCACTCCTTGGAGGTTAGTGCTAATGAATGACACTAGAGCCTCATTGTTGTCATCATCCTTCTAAATCAAAACCGCAGCTAACGATTGATCGGACACGAAAGTATAGAGGAAAAAATCTATGTTGAAATCAGGGCTTCACAACATGGGGGATTCAGATATGGAAGTATTAATATCACTAAAGGCCTTCTTTCTTTCATCATCCCACTTAAATTCAGAATCTTTACTAATCATCTTTTGTAAGGGCTTGATAGTTTCCGTGAAATCTGGAGTGAACTTTCTCACAAAATTGATTTTCCCGAAGAACGACTGCATAGATTTCTAGTTGTGAGGAAACAAGATTTGAGATATGGCCTTAATCCTTTATGATTATATGTGAATGAATGCTTGAGATATAATGTGGCCTAGAATCTTACCCTCCTCGACACCGAAAATAGTTTTCGTAGGGTTTAAGGATATACCATATTTCCTACACCTTTCGAAAATTTGGGTTAAGTGTTGGATGTGATCTTCTTTGTTCTTTGAATACATAGTCACTTTGTCCAAGTAAAATACTACAAATGTGTTGATCAGTCCCCAAAATGCTACATCCACATCCCTCTAGAAAGTTTCTCCTTCATTGATTAACCCAAAAGGCATGCATTTGTAAGAGAAAGCTCCCCACTTGCTTTGGAACGTAGTTTTTAAGTGGTCTTCCTCTGAAACTAGAACTTGGTTGTACCTTGATAAACCATCCAACAAAGAGAAAATTTTAGAGCCAGACACAGTCTGCAAGAGTTGTTCCATTGGAGGGACTGGGTAGTTGTCTTTTTCTTAAGCTCTATTGAGGTTTCTAAAATCCACGCATAGGTGGATCTCCCCTAACTTTTTCCTTACAAGAACCAAATTATCTACCCATGCATAATGTAAACCTGGAAGATAATTTCAGTATCTAACAATTTCTTCAACTCCTGACACATGAGAGGTTCCAGGGAAGGGTGATACTTCCGAAGCTTCTGTTGGAAGGGTTTCGCTTCGAGTTTTAACGGGATGGTGTGTTGGATGATACATGTATCGTAAGTTTTCAGATCTTGGTAGGACCATGAAAAGACATATTGATATTGTATGAAGAGTTTGAGATAGGCCTTCCTTTCTTCTTTAGATATGGTTTTGCCAAGGTTTACATTTTTTGGGTTTTCCAGGGCTCCAAGATTTATAGTTTCATGCATGGGACAAGAGCTACCGGTCTTAGCATTTTTTGGCCTCTTCAATCTCTCCTTTAGATCAAAAAGTTTTTCTAAGTTGGCTATCCCTTTCAGTATAGTGTGATCTTTTGACTTATCAATCGAATGATTTATATGAAGGTCAGTTTCCGTTGATTGTTCCTAGAATGCTTCATCTTCAATGGCCAAATCTTTAAAATTGTCTTGGTTGGTCAAAAAGTTTACAATCTATTCATCTCCCTCAAAAACCTTCCAATTAGAAATATTGTTGGGCAACGAAGGTTTATATAAAATTTAGACAGTGAATCAGGAAGCTTCATAATCTTCTAGAGGCAATAGCCTTGAGGCAACGGTGGCCATAGAATCAACAAGAATGTTCTTTGCTCTGAGAATTGTTGTAATGTTGAAAGATCCAAAATGCTCTATTAGCATGTGCACTTTCTGTTGGTAATTCTTCAGGTGTGGAGAATTGCAATGTATAGTATTCCTTATCTGTCTAACAATGATTTTAGAATCTCTAAAAACCTTCAATTCTCGGAAATTTAATTCTATGGCTTTCTTTATCCCTTGTACCAAAGCTTCATACTCGACAGTGTTGTTTGTGCATTCGAATTCTAGTCTACAAGATAGGAAATGTCATTTGCCTCTCGGATTAATGAGGATACACCCTGCTCCTGACCCTTCTTGCGATTTAGACCCATCAAAATATAGGGTCCAAACTTGTGGGAAAGGTGTGTTGGCTTCCCTTTCCCTATGAATTTCATCTTTTCCTTCTGCTATTTATGTGATTTTTAACATAGGCTTTTTACAGAAGAGGATTTCTTTTGCCAATGTCGGCAACTCCTCTCGAAAAATCATTTTTTGGTTCTAAGTGAGAGGGACATCATATGAAAGAGGGGAGAAGTTCCTGAAGTAGGAATCGCAGGAATAACTTCCTAGCACAGGGAAATCTATCGATGAGGGTTCGTTTTGGGTTTCTAGGTTAGTGATAGTATGTTTCATATATCTTTCCCTATCAATTCTAATCATATTTTTTTCCCTTTTAATTGTAGCCAAAGGTGTTCCCAATCTGCACTAAAGTATCTGTTTAACTTCTCAAACCAATCTGAGCTTAGTAGTAGCCCATAAGCTTCCATGATATCTACTAAAATGATGTCAATCACTTGCAAAAACTTAGGATGTATTGTTATTCTGATCATTACATCTTTGATTTCTCCCATGAATTTGACCCGGATTCTGTCTAGTTGTATTACATGTTTGTCACTTTTGAGAGGGACAACATTTAATTTTTTGCAAATAGACAAGGGCATAACATTGGAAAATGATCCCAAATCGACCAAACAATCGTGGAGGTTTCTGTTGAAAAATTCAAATGTTATAAGGAATGATCAGACAAAAGGTTTTCCCTTCTTATCTTCCAAGCAGGTGTTTACATTTGGTTTATTCACTAGATATGTGGGAGTTAGATTTATTTCCTAATCACCACTTATTGTAGGGTTTTCTACTGATTTCAAAGATTGCAGCAGAAAGTCTTTTTGTTGAGGGATCCTACATATGTCCATAACTGATATATCAGCCTTCAGCTTCTTCATATTTTCAACTATGTTGTAATCCATTTTAGGCGATTCTTGGGTATGGATACTTATAGGGTTCTTACGGGGAGAAAAAGGTAATTTCGAGTGATAAGGAGTTGATCTCCCCCCTGAAGTATGGGTAGTGGAAAGGTCATTCAAGATGGTTTGACCTTTACTCTATGTTTGCACCACTGAGACCTTTGCGAGTGGTTCTTGAGACTCAAACAAGTCGTTGAAAGGCATGATTAGGTCAGGATCCCATATCAGCATGGTTGTATCTTCTGGTGGATCAATCTCTTCTTGATCAACAACATTCATAACTGAACCACTTGGTTGTTTCGTCAGGGAGACTTTGTCTAGAAATGGATTGGCCATCAAATTCATGGCATGCACCCATTGAGGGAAGTCTCTTTGGAGTGATTTTATTGGTGATAAGTACATAAAGAATCAGATGCTACATTTCCCAAGTCAATATTTAGGTTAGCTAGGGGAGGTTCAATTGCTTTAAATGGTGGGTTTCTTTTAAAGAAAGGATTATAGGGATTTTGGACTTGGTTTCCCTCCCCAACACTTCTTTTCATTTCTATGATTTTGTTTGATAAATTTTTAACCATGTGTTGTAGGTCTTCTATGTCCCCATTACCCTTTTCAGGAGATTTTTTTGCTTGTTTCCCTAGGAGTCTAGTGAGAAATAGCGCTCTTCGGGGAGGGGGTTGAGCTTCTTTATTGACTAAGGAGACATGAATCTCTTTGTTTCCTTTCATTTGGAATTCATTCATTTTGTCTTCTTCAAAATTATCAGCCAGGGTGGGTTTGGCAACCCTCTTCACAAACATGAAAATAGAAGATGGGAGGGCATTAGTGTATACTTCAATTTGCAACTCCTGAGTATGTTTAGCTTCGGGATGGAACTTGTTTAAGATGGCAGTGAAACTTTGATTAAAATATTTGACCCTTTCTTTTGAACTCATGGTGGTGGCGAACAACTCAACCATCAAAGCTCTCGTAGTAGTCTCCTCTGCAAATTTATCTAGAAAATCCTTATGGAACTTCGTCCAAGTAGTTATAGATCCTACGTGTAGATTAAAATACCACATGGAAGATGAGTTCTCAAATGTATAGGGGAACATCCTACATACTACGTCTTCATGTTGGACATTCATAAGTCTGATCACTAGTATGCATTTCTTGATGTGATCTTCAGGCAATCCTGAGGTCTCGGGGTCGAATTTAGGAAGTAACTTCTTCGAGTGTTGGGGAATATTGTGTACTCATCCTGGGATGGAAAAAGCGTCTCTGGCCAACCAGGGTTGATTGTTTTGTGGTGGTTTTCCCCTTTCTTCATCATGGTCATTGTTGTTTTCAATATCTTTGGATCCTGAGTTAAAATCCTCCTCTTCCAAAAAGTCATTTAGCTCAGAGACATCGTCAACTGGAATTTTAGGGATTAGATTCAGAGGGTGTTCTATTTTGGTGATTGAGAAATCTATCAGGTCTTCTACAGTGTGCAAGAAAACCTGGTCGGGGGTGTTGACCACTGGTCTGCTTATTTTTTATCTTCGAGGAAGTATCGGAGATAAGGACAATGAACTGATATGTCGGGTGTATGCTCTTGTGATTCTTCTAAATCAATTTAATTCCTCTTGAGGAAGAGCGTAAGGTATATCAGGGAACAAGCATTCTTTCTTGAGCTTGGGTGAGTCACTCATTTCGGGAGTACTCAGTGTGTGTGGGTTGTCTTGGGAATCACTAACCATGCATGTGGGTTGTTTTGAATCTACTGGTTGTTTGAAATATTATATGAAATATTCACTAAGCCATTCATTCTTTGACCCTCCTTCTAGTGCCAATTCTATTGATGGGTCCTAAGTCCCTTTAGTTTAAAAACATGAACCAAACCCACCACTAAGGCCCAATTAGACTCTGTAGTGTTTAATAGTGGAATAGTTCTCTAGATCTTGTGATCCAACCGATTAATCAATGGGCTTTAGATTTTCTTCTGAAGGCCTCTTCATCGGTTCAGACATTATATTTTTGTATTTTCTTTTTGGTGTGACTGGTATAATATTGGAAAGCCAGTATAAACCAACTAGGAAAAAAATGGGAACAAACTTAAATACTGAAGAAGAGGTTGGGTTTGGGATAACCCTTAGCCTAGCATGCAGACAATGATCGTATACCACAGGCCTAGTACTAATATGTTAACCATGTGAATATTCCAATTACTGACTGAGATACGAGATATCAAAATAAAACATGCATGTGATAAACAATGGTAAGAAAAATAATTCACTCAACTCTAATCATAAATCACATAATAACACAAAGATTCATTTTCATCAATAAAGAAAACAACTATAAACATTGCATAAAATAAATTATCAATGGATTTAATAGCTCTTACTTGTTACTGCATCCATTCATGAGACATAATAGGAAATAGTTCTTCTTCGCATCCAATCATACATGCATTTGATGAAAATATAACTTGTCTCTGTTCCAGAAGGAATTCTCAATTAAAGGTAGCTCCAAAATAATTCTTAACAAAATAGAAAAGAGAGTTTCTTGTAACAAGCATCAACCTCTAACTACTTGGTCGATGATCTTATTTATAACATAAAATTCAATTGAAAATAACAACTAAGGGAATATGCGTAAAACAAATTCTCCTATCAGTTCATCTAGAATTTATCATAAGGTATCACTTTAAATGGATG
This sequence comes from Picea mariana, assembly GCA_032191745.1. Classification (NCBI taxonomy): domain Eukaryota; kingdom Viridiplantae; phylum Streptophyta; class Pinopsida; order Pinales; family Pinaceae; genus Picea; species Picea mariana. The sequence continues at coordinate 5,634 of JASDQU010346158.1, forward strand.
ATTCTTCTTGTATTCTGACTAATTGATGAACAACTCCTTACAGGTGTGGGCGTATGGAAATATGTGTTATTCCATCAGAGTTGTGTAAATTTCTCTGATCTCCATCACATGTGCTCAATACTTGACCAGATTGGAACTTAACTGTTGTATCACAACCCGAGTTCTGATCAGGTGTTCCATAAACCGTCGCACCTGACCTCGCTCTCTTGCATCTATCACCTTTGTTATTTCTTCATCCCATGATGATTCTTTCTCGATGAGCAATTTAATTTTCCGTGAAAATTGACAGAGTCATTGTGCATGCCAAACTTGGGGAGTCTGATATCCTTCACTGCATTTGTTAATTTTGAATCAACTCCTTTTACACTTGACTTATTTTCTTCAATTTCCCGACGAGGCTTCTGAGACATTCTCGCTAAACCCTTGGAGGAATATTTCCTACAATCTCAATTAGAATCATTTAGAGTTTGTGTATAGAACAATACTTGGTAAAAACATATTTAAAAAGTGTAAGCATGAACAATCTAGACTGGTACATACCTGTAAAGCTTGCTAAACCTGGTTGTTTGATACTTATGTGATATCTACAATCTTTTGAATTGTTTCCCCCCCGCTTCTGTTAGCACCCCCATTTTTAATATTATTTAGGGTCGGTTGCATCCGCGTGCCACAGCATGAGAGGTCAGGTACGAAAGAATATGAAATTTGAAGTCACACCATTGGCTGGTTGGCCCTTAGAGTTGAGAAAGGATGTCGAAGCCAAACATGTGCCAAAAGTACGAGTATGTTCCAAAAGGGTCGGATCCTGTCATAAGGGAAGTCATTAGGTACCCCAGGTCGAGGAAATTTGTTTTAAACAAAAGTCGCATCAACAAGTGTATCAACTATCATCAGCTCATCATGACAGATGGGGGATTGAAAAAATCAAGGTGATCATACTATGCACCCTCTGCAACTCCTATCATCTATATCTCACATGCCCCGGAACATACTCGTCACGCGAATGTTCCAAAGAGAATATTCAACTTGTTTCAAAACATCCAATCACCATGAATCCAGTGTTCCCTGGGATGTTTCCACTCCCTGCCCACTCTGTTATAAATTCTGGATGTTCTGCGTGTATTCTACTCACCAATCGATCTTATGCACCATTGGTAATTTGTCTCGTGAGCCTAGTCTGATCAAAATAAATTTCCTCTTTGAGCCTTTGTCAATTTCCTCACACATAAAAAAGATACATTTCCACGCCATGGGAACCCCTCAAAACATGAGATGGGGCACACAAAGCAGTCGACACACCATGCTTGAGCCTCAAAATGCCTGGGATTCATTCTTACCTGTAGTGGGCATTCCCAAGGCTTCAAAGGGAGATTCCTACCTACACATGGAATCAATGGTATCACCCCATGTGGAGGTCAAAGTGGAATAAGTTGCACTAGAAGGGAGGATGTTGGAAGCTACGTCTTCCCAACAATAGATACCCCAGTGAAGGGGAAGGCCAAAGAAAAATAAGGAAGTCGGGGAAAACCACATCCCGAGCAGATCGTGTGCAAGATCGATCGTCAAGGAAATACTTATGCACGCTGTCTAGCTAGAGCCTGTCGAATCGGCAAGTTGAGGGAGTGAGAGAAGAATGAGAAGAAAAAATGCCTTGGGTTCTAAGGTTTGTGGTCCAACTCAGCAACTAGAGCAAGCACACCTTTCCATTTCTAAACTCTACCAAGAAAATAGAGACTTAAGATGGAAAAGACCCTTGAGGTGTCGACGAATTCACAAGGTCGTGAAGGGAACATGACATGGATCAAGAGGAAAATATGGGAGGCATAATATATGATCCTGCAGCTGCGTAAAGCACAAAGGGTGTCAAAAGAATAGAACATGAAAAATTCCTAGGGAACATGAAGCAACCGAGGAGAAAGTCTGTGTGAACCTTGTCGACGCTCGGAAGAGGCATGATTGATGGACTCTATTTTGTATTCTCAGATGAGGCACCAAATTTTGATAGTTTATTTTTTTTTTAAATTTTGATGTTATTAAATGTAAAACGGGTTGTTGGGCCAAAAGGTGTAGACAGTGTCTCTTGTATGTAATCTGAGTCAGATGAAAATCTAATATAAAGTTTTAAAAATCTGTCAAAAGGATTTTGGTTGTAGCGATTGGATGCATTGTTTCTTTTCTTTTTGTATGTATCTCATGTTTTCTTTGTCCATACTTTGTTTTCTTGTCTAATTCAGAACGTATTTTCAAGCCTAGGATTCATTGAACAATTCCCCCTTATTTGTGTCATTCAGAAACGCCCATTTTCATGCAAGTTAACCCTAAATTTATGCTTAGTGGTGCTCCAAGTTACTTTGTGTTTTTCGTTGATATCCTTCTGCGAAAAAACCACCGACGCCAATCGATTTTATCGTATGGTGTTGCCATGGAATAACTGGCTTAGGATACATGGCACTGAGGACTAGTGACTTAGCTCATGGGTAATGGTCGGGCTCGGTACTTTGTTTAAGTTGTGTGCTCTAAGCTAACCCTGTAACTATCGATGTCGAAAAGGTATCGGGGATCAGCATTCAGAAATAAACCTATCATGTAGTTTGCTTTGGGTTAGTGTCCTCAAAAAATCCTGATGCTGGGATGTTTTGGAAATCGACGATCGGAGGAAAGATTTTAGCGTTGTCCGAATGTCTATCGCGACTTGATTTTCTCCGATTTTGCTAAGGGCATCGGGTATCGGCTATCAGGGATGTCATTTCTTTCTTTGATTAACATTGACTCTCCTCACCTATTACTGATGCCGATGAGGATCAGTCATTGGTGATATCTTTGTATGAATCTTTTCATGAAAGAAAAATTCCTTCTTCCGATGCCGAATGAAAATCGACGCTTTGGGACTGCGATTTCTTTGAATGATTTTCCTTCATCTCTAATTCTTCCTGATGTCGAAACTTTGAGCGCATTTGGGGAAATGTTTTGTGATGTCAATCCTTTATTTAAATGTTATCCTTTTAAGTTATGGGTTATCATATATTCAGGCAAACTTTGAGATACTTAAATGAGAATCAAAGCAATAAGAAGAGGCAACATTTTACAATGAAGTCGAATTAAACAGTGCGAAAGATCAAATGATACCCAAAAAGTAAAATTTTTAACATAGGCTTTTTAACGTGTGTTGATTGCTCAACATACTGTTGGTGGAAAAATATCTAGAAAATATTATAAGAAAAATATGAAAACTCTAATGAACACTTATAGATATAATTGTGGAAAATTAATCATGGAAGGAAAAGACACGAAAAACTCCACTCTATCTCCAAAACAATGGGAGGCATTGAAGGAAACTATGTGTTCCAAAGAATATTTGAAAAAGAGGAACAATGGCATGAAAGAAAGAGATAATGCTAGGGCTCCATATACATTTGGTCAAGGAGGGTTGCATGCATAAGCAAATTGACAACAAGTGTTTCTTTTTTGGTTGAATTTAAATTGTTTTTTATTTCAATTTTTTTATTGAACTAAATATGTTGAAACTTGACATTGTATTTTAGGTGGAAAATAGTAACATAGAGCGAGGTGCAGAAAACATTGTCCATTATATAGCAACATTAGATTCTAGTAAATATGAAGGTAAGAGCAAGTGGAAAAGTAGAGTGTCGACAGAGAATTCACAGCCATCAGTTGGAGGTCAAAGAAGTACACTAAGAGACATTACAAATTATGTCAACTTGAGTGATCAGTACCAACATGTAATGAGTTCCATACAAGGTATAAATGATACAATTTCATAGTTGGTTGCCTCTATTAAGCCTAGAGTTTCTGCATGGAATGAACATAAATCTAGTGATTGAATTGAGGTAAGAGTCTCTATTGATATTAGTTATTCTTGTTTGAACTTGTATGCCAATTCTTCTTGTAAAGCAATCTATTGTATCTCATTTCTTCTTTTTTGACTAGTTTTTGTGCTTGTAAATTGAACTAGAAGTTGTAGGATTTTGTCTGTTTCCATTCACTCTTGCATTTATAGTGAACTCTTAAGTTCTCTTGCTCACACTCTCTTGTTGAGAATTAGTGCACTCAATTAAATCTCTAATATAGTCCAGTTCCCTATGGACATGCCTTCTTCTTCTTCTGCTTTTTCATCCTCGCACTGTGTAGAACCATCCTCTATTTCTAGAATAATCTCTTTGTGTTCTACCTTTAAAGTATCAAGTATGTTTTGAGTTTGAAAGAGTGCCAACAACAACTTGAGATCCATCTACAAGCACTTCTTCTTATTATATTGTAAAATTGGTTGGTTAAAATGATAGGATTGGTGAATAGTTGGCTTCCAACATGGTATTGTAAAAAGACTCTGGTTGGAAAAAAGTAGTGTTGACTGATTCATGGTGCCCTTACTGTTGATTTACCCATAAAGACTGCACAAAATTCCTTCTAGTGTGCCCATGACTCCAAAGGGGAAAGTTGTGATGCTATTCATCACTTTCTCAGGGCCACAATATGCCCAAAATTAAAGGAGAAGGTTGTTTGAGGGCTAAGAAGTGCCCCAAAGTGAGATCCACTGCCACAACATGTTGTTTGAGGGATGATTTATGGTGCTTTTAGGGTCATATATTCTTAGAGTTAGTTAAAACAAGCCCATACCTAATATTAGCATATTCTTTGACCCTAATCATGCCCATATTTGGAGATTCATTTCTATATTTAGCCCAATACTTCATAAAAATGTCGAAACATGATTTTTGTGGCTACTCCTGAGGGGATTGCTTCATATTATGAGTAGAACAATTCCTAGAACTTGTTATCGCACAGTTTGTAGTTTAGGTCATAGGCTAAAGGATAGAGATCAAAATGGCATAACATGAACCTTCCCCACCCAATGTCACCTCAATGGGGAGGTTCTTTCTGTTTAGGGAGGTTAGCCCAGGGGAGACGTCCTCAACAACCTTGGGCTTTGAAGAGGCTAAGATATAAAGAGAGGCTAAGATATAAAGCAATGTTAAAGTTTCCTCCTCACAGGTCACCACCTAAGTCAGATAGCCCGGCTAAACAACTAATAATGAAGTGTATGCCCAATTGAAAACACCTACCCAGAACAAGACAACAACAATACAATATATATATGCAGACTATAACTCAAAGGGTTAGTACTTCAATAACTATCTGATATTATTTAATAAGCAATGTGAAGCAATAGATACAAATGAAGTCAACATTTTTTCAATTAGCTATGAAAGAGCATCAATTCATCAATATCTATCAAGATGACTAAGCCTACAATGTATCCAATCAACAACTTGCTCAATAAATGCTTGAAATCATCATTTAATTGCTTATATTCAAATTTTGCTGCATCAAGATGAGATAACCAACTATGACGTCATCCCTAATTAGGTTAGTTTGTTAGTTAGTGTTTCAAAGTTATAGTTTTGAAGATGTTTTTGTACACTAAGACTTCAACGTTGGAGGTTAGAAATCAGTGCCTTAGGGTATATGGAGTCAAATAAGAAAAGGGCACAAAGTTTTGAAAGGATGATGACTTAAAGACTGGAGGGAAGGGTTCTAAAGTGTTGCAAAGGCAAGGCCCTAGAATCAAGACCCTAGAGGAAAGAGGCTCACTTTGGTGTTGCTTAAGCAAGGCCTCATGCTCTTTCCTCCTCTAGGTCAACTTGGCAAAACAACTAGCATAAACAATAAGTATGAGGGAGAAAGTGTTGTAGGGACAAGGCTTTCAAACCCTATAAGATGATGGCCCTAGGTGTAGATAACCTAGGCCTAGGACATCACCCTCTTTCAACCTATAAATTTCAACGCTAGCTCAAGGGAAGAAGCAAGGTGAGTGTAGCAAAGGCTAGGCTCAATCCCTCTTCTTCAATGGCTTATGAATCTCTCTCTAAGGGGACATGTAACAATGACCTACTTGTGTGCTTGTTACCTAGGGTTTTAAATCAGCAATTTAATAAGCAAATGCAAGAAATTACACTTACAACCATTCAATTAAGAATTTTTGCAAGAAAATCACTTACATATCATGAAGAGAAACATATGCAAACCCTAGTTGTAAACCTTCCTTGAGAGAAATGCCATAATATGCCAAAAATATCCTTCCAATAGCCAGTGTGCCTCACTTAGACAATAAAAATACCCTAGGAGGGCGCAAAAATCAGACCTCACAAGTGTGAGTGAATTGTGTTATATAAAAATGAGGGAAAACATCCTCAATATATATCATCCAATGACCTTTAATTAAAATTAGGTCATTAAAATAGCCGACAAGGCTAATAACTAAAAATCATACTATTTTACATTAAACTACTAAAAGAAAACCCTAAATGAACAATGAGCAAGATGTCTAGCCCCTTTGAGGGAGATGTTGGTCCCTTTTAGGGAAAATCACAGCACTAGATGAAAAATGTTGCCCCTCTCTGGGCCTCCAAACTCTACCACACGTGCCAAACTGCTCTGTCAAACTGCCATGCGCTAGAGCTGACGCCAAGGGCCTCTAGAGGATGTCCTGGGTCAATAGAGGGACACATTACACCTACAGTGGGTCAACCCCCTAGGGTTGGGCTCAACCAAGGCATCCTGGATGAAAATGTCCTTCTTCTTCTCTCGTGCAAAAGCTCAACCAATCACTATCCTGTCTCTGCCCCTGATGAGGTCCCAGCAACCATCTAATGGGCTCTTCAACCCCATGGAGGTCTGAACTAATAATCTCCCCATGTGTACTGATCCACTTGGTACCTGTCCGTCGGGCATGGTCCAACACATCAAAAACTTCACCCTCCATGGGCTCATTAGTCCTCAGGATCATAGCAATGTCAATCATATTTCATCATTAATTTTATCAAATGCATGCATAAAAACCCCTAGCATATCATCTAATAGCTCAAAGACATTACAATGACCTACTATA
>JASDQU010346161.1:0-10894 GCA_032191745.1 Picea mariana
GATGATAAGGATTGTAGGACAATGGAGCTGATGAGAGAAAGAACTTTAGATACTTATAGGGTGCAAGAAAAAATGATGACAGGACAAGCTACACCTTATTTCAACCAAGTACCACCACCATACAATAATGCACAGCAATAGTACAACACTACGTAGCAGCAGTGCAACACTACGCAACCACAGTATAATAATGTGTAGCCTTAGTATAACCCTACGGAGTATAACCAGGTATCTCAGTACAACGTGCCACAAGGAAATCGAGGTGGATATAGAGGTGGAGGACGAGGTAGAGGAGGATTTGGACAAGGCAGGGGACCAGTAATGTGCCACAACTGCCAACAACCACTACATTATGCAATGGAATTCCCACTCCCACCAGCGACATGTATGTATTGTCGCAAAACAGATCATGACACAAAAAATTGTCTGACACTCTTTGGGAAGATCCAAGAAAAAAGGAACCAAGACAACCAAAATTTCCAGTGTGTTTCTGCAGAAGCTAGGAATGATGGAAGAAACATCAATATAGTTACTCGAGGAGGAGCCAAGACAGGAACTTGTTCAATAAAACAAGACCTAGCACAACACCAATGGGTTAAGAAGACTATTGAACCATAGAAGCAGTTTGACGCGTGGAAGGAAAAGGAAAGATTTAAGGAAGACAGATAGGAGTGTCTCAAGCAGAATTTTGCATCTACATCAGTCGCGCAACAACTTAAAAATCCACCAATATATGGGATGCCATTCTCAATGGACCATACCAGTGAAGGACAACCTATAGAGCAAGTAAGTACCATAAATAATTTTCTGCAATCTTGTGTTAAGTTATTGAATGACCCATCATCTATTGGGGTTTCACAAGATATGCTAGAAAAATGTAACACAAAGGTGTAAGGAGAGTTAGAACAGAAAACATTCAATCATCTCCATACAAAAAGAAGGACAAGCAGAGAATTCAGACTGAATGCCAATATTGGAGATTTTAATATGGGTGATATTATACTAGACTTAGGGTCTGAAGTAAATGTTTTACCTAAGAAGACATGGCAGTGGATGGGGGAACCTACCTTAGGCTACTCACTTTTTTAGTTTAAATTATCAATTCAACACATAATATTACCAATTGGAAGGCTTAAAGGGCTGACAATAGATTTGGATGGAGTGCGCACTATGGTAGATTTTGAAGTAATAGAGATAGTATATGGCACAACACCTTACCTAACATTGCTTGGATTGGATTGGGCATTTGATAACTGGGCTATAATCAACCTGAATATAAGGAAAATGACTTTTGAATCAGGTGAATACAGAGTCATTTCCCCATTGGATCCTTCGGAAGGAGAAAGGTTTGTAGAACCCACTTGTTTGAATCTAGAGGAAATAAATCAGTTGTACATAACCACTGCACGAGAAGCGGATTATGTTAGCCCAACTCTAGATGGGGTACTCAACTGGAGAAGCATTACATCATGTGCTTCTGACTTAGATACAGGTTTGGAGAATTGACAACAACTATTACATGAATTTTCAAGAAGGACATGTGCAAGAATAGATTGCGCAGTAAAATGGATTGGTACAGAGACAAGAGAACCTCCCAGTTTTCATGGGTTAAATGACTTAGATGAATTTTTGACAAAATATGAAGACAAAGTGTTAGAAAATCAGACGTTATTAGCACTAGATATCGCACTCAAGGCCATACCTGCAAGATAGTGGGGTGCGCACAAAGAAACCATTTAGGACTGGTATCAGTGTAAATGACTATTGCGCATTAGATTTGGCACAGAGCAAGGGAGAAATGAAATGTAGAGGTATGATGAACATGGAAAACCAATGGAACACTTGGAGAAGTGCAAGGCACAATGGAGGATGACACCACCAAAGGAATGGCCTTATCACTTTATCCATACATTGGAAGGAATCCCAGGGAACTGGTATATAGACCAGGAGATGCGCAGAGGCACTACAGAATGGAAAGGCTTACACCAGAATTTTGTAGTAATCTTCTCATTTGAACATGAGAACCCCAACGTGGATTTTAGCATTGAATCTGATACAAGGAATGATATTTAGTAATGAGATAGAAGTTGAAATCATGACAGAATATCAACAACAGAATGAACAGACAGTCAAAGAGTTACTCTCATGCTATCATGTTGGAGAGGAAGCACCAGATGAAGATGATTCGCGCAACATTTAGATTATAAAATTTGAAGGAGAAAGAGAGGTAGAAGGTCCATCTCTGGAGTCATAAAAATTTGTTGCACCAATCAAAGATAAGAAAGTTAACTTTGGGATGAATGACAATCCTAAAATGGCAAGTATTGCAAACTATTGGGATGAGCAAACAGTAGAAAGAATAACAGAGTTACTGCACAAATACAATGACCTATTTCCAAAAACCTTTACAGAGATGAAAGGCATAGAAAGGGAGCTAGGTGAGATGAAGATACCCTTCAAACCGGAGGCTAGACCTATCAGGAAAAGACCCTACAGACTGAATCCAGTGTATAAGCAGAAAGTGAAAGAAGAAATTGATAGAATCTTGGAAGCTGGTATCATAGAACTAGTAGAGGAATCTGAATGGATCGGTCCTATGGTAGTCCAAGAAAATAAACAAGGGGGGATAAGGATTTGTGTAGATCTGAAGAAACTTAATGATGCTTGCTTACACGACCCTTTCCCTACCCCTTTACAGATGAGGTCTTAGATAATGTGAGAGGATAGGAAGCGTATTCATTTACAGATGGATTCTCAGGTTACCATCAGATCAAAATAGCTCCAGAAGACAGGTATAAGACTACTTTTGCTACAAAATGGGGATCCTACCAATATATAGTCATTCCAATTGGGCTAAAGAATGCACCAACTATATTTTCAAGAAGAGTCATAGTTGCTTTTTAGGAATTCATACATCAGTTTCTAGAAGTATATCTGGATGACTGGACTATATATAGTTTGTTAAAGGACCATGTAGAAGTGCTAAGACTAATGTTGGAAAGATGCAAGCAATGTCATATATCATTGAATATCAAGAAATGCATTTTTGGTACATCTTTTGGAATATTTTTGGACATATAGTGTGTAAACAAGGTTTATTAGTGGACCCTACTAAGATTGCAGTCATTGTAAATTTACCACCACCAAAGTCAGTGCGCCAGTTAAGAGAAACACTAGGACATATAGGCTATTACAAGAAGTTTATAAAAGGGTATGCACAGATCACCGCACCAATGGAGAAATTGTTAAATAAGGACACCATATTTCAATGGAATGAGGACTGTCAACAAGGATTGGACACTTTAAAACAAAATATGGTAACAACACCTATACTAGTATTTCTAGATTGGGAAAAGACATTTTGTGTGCATGTAGATGCATCAGCCATAGCACTTGGAGAAATTTTGGTGCATCCAGGAGGGGGGGGCTTACACCATCCTATAGCCTTTGCAAGAATAAATTTGTCATAATCATAGCAGAGCTACAACACCAAAGAAAAACAAGGCCTAGCCATGGTATATGCACTTCAGAAATTCAAGCACTATTTATTGGGTAAACACTTTAAAATGTTCACAGACCATTCTACCCTAAAATATCTAGTCAACAAGCCAGTGTTGGGGGGGAGTATCTATAGATGGCTATTATTATTTCAAGAATTTGATTTTGAAGTGATATTCAGACCAGGGAAGTTGAATGCAGGACCTGGTCACATGTCAAGAGTAACTAATGGAGAAGAACCTACTAACTTGGAAGACAACTTACCTAATGTGCAACTATTTTCAGTGCATTTAGTTGATGAATAATTCATTGATATTATTGAATACTTAAGTACAAGGGTTGTGCCACAAGATTTTATCACTGCACAGAAGAAAAATCTGGTAGTCAGAGCTGTAGACTATCAACTTATTATAGGACATTTATACAAAATGAGCGTAGATAACATTTTGAGAAGGTGTGTATTGGAACATGAAAGGCTTGGAATTTTATTAGAAGCTCATGACGGTATAGTTGGAGGACGCTATGTAGGTAAAGCTACCGCATAGAAGGTATTACGCGTAGGATTATGGTGGTCAATAGTCCATAAAAATGCCATGGAGTATTACCAGAAATGTGATGTATGTTAGAGGATTGGCAAACCCAACAGAAGGGATGAGATTCCTCTAAGACCACAAGTGACTCTGCAGGTATTTGAAAAATGGGAAATCGAATTTGTGAGACCTATTAACCCACCAACAAAAAGGTCAGGAACTAGGTATATCATTATTGTGACTGAATACTTAACAAGATGGGTAGAAGCAACACCAGTCAAAGACTGTAGCGAAGAGACAGCAGCACACTTCTTGTTTGAGCAAGTGATCACTAGGTTTGGATGTCCTAGGATTCTGATGAGTGACCAAGGCACTCATTTTATCAATAATACCACCAGGTCCATGACTAAGGAGTTTGAAGCCTATCACTAGAAGAGTACACCATATCATCCTCAGGAAAATGGAACAGTAGAAGCTTGCAATAAGATTTTGGAAAATGCTCTGAATAAAATCTGCAATGTCAATAGGGATGATTGGGACTTGAAGATACCAGCAGTATTATGGGCATATAGGACCACATGTAAGAAGCTGACAGGACAGACACCATTCATATTGGTGTATGGTCAGGAAAGGTTAAGTCACCTAATGTAAATGGAAGAGGATATGATTCTAGCAGGATTTCACCAGGAAGTACAGAAAGAAAGAGACAAATCCTGACATGACAGACATATTAAAAATAAGAATTTTAAGGAGTGAGACCTAGTCTTTCTCTATGACAACAAATTTTTCCAACACCCTGGTAAGTTTAGAATGCATGGGCTAGGGTCATATGAAGTAAAGACTGTCGCAGATGGGGGATCTATATAGCTAAAAGACTTGGGAGGAATAGAACTGAAATGAATGATTAACGGTAGTCGACTGAAACTGTACAGGGATAGTCAACCTAATAACCCTTAAAAGTTATAGTGCAATGAGAAAGGCATGTATATAGTGTACTATAGCAGAGATTAGGATAGAGAAATGATAAAAAGGAATAAAAAGGGGGAAAATGAGAAGGAATACAAAAATAGAAAAAGGAAGAAAAAACAGAAAAAGATGCAGAAGTGGACTGAACCACAAGAATGTGCGGAAAAATTCGTGTGCAGTAATTATTGCGACAATATCAGAAGACATCGCGCAAGAAAAATTACACTTGGCTCAAATGCATGAAAAAAGTGAAAAACAGATACGACCGAGTCTATAAAAGGAGGAAAGCACACGTTTATTCAACACTTAGCGATTTTTTAGCATAGAGAGAAATACGAAGAGCGTGCCCTAGATAGCATTTTATGAAGAAGCAAGCAAGTGTGTGAATTCGAGAGAATATGACCCCACTGAAGTTCAGCGCTCCATGCTAGTCTGTGCGGGTTACCCGGTAGCATCAAAGGTGCAAGGAAAGAATGAGACAGCCCAAAAACATGGTCGAGTTGGAATATTTCACCACCTCGGACATAGAATCGATCAGCTCAACACGGGTTGAAGAGGAAACATCGACAGCACAGCAAGGCGAAATAGGGCAGAGTTCTGGGGCTCAGGATGGTATTCTAAACCCTAACCCCAAGACGTCTATGAAGCCTGACAAAACAACGGGACCACAACAGACCCACGAAGGAGAGGAAGTGTTGGTCAAGGATATCACCGACATGCCAGATTCTTAGAGGGAAGAAGAGGGCATAGACATAGCAAAGGCAGGCCCATCTGTTGTGGGACAGAAAAGAAAGGCGCAAGATGCCATGGATATCAAACTCCCATATCTCCCAGACACAGTGGTCACTGTGGATGATATGCTATGAAAAGTACCCAAACTTAGATATTCAGACCATGATGTGCGTGATGCAACCAAATTTCCATATTTGGTCGAGGAGACTTACTTAACAAATACAGGGGAAATTGGACCCCTAGTTAAACCAATAATGGAGCCCGCGCAGTGGATAACGGTGCTATATAATTCTGACATCATGAACTTGTTGGACATACCGCACTTCGGGCGCGATAATAACGTCGAGTTGTGCGTCAAACAAATAGTCGTCTGCGTACATGAAGGCATCCTGTGGATGGATAGGCCAGTATAGATAGATGTGGCATTGATTTCCAAGATCACATGACTACCTACAATTGGTGTACAGCCAAAGGAATACTTGGATAACAAGGCGCGTGAGAAGGAAATCGCAAAGTTGGTCAAAGCACAGTTTGGCACCAGTCGGGGTAATAGGGGCATTGTGCTAAAGGATATTAATGACAATGCGACAAGGTTCACCAGCAAGCTTATGGTTTGCAAGATACTAAGGAAATGTCGGAAAGAAGAATCATCGATAGGAGTTATTGCAGTAGTTGTGCAGTGTGCGAAAGGGGTTATGCTCAGCTGGGCACAATACCCATTGAACTAGTTTTTGGTAGATTGTTGAGATACGTAAGATAATGGAACTGAGTTCCACTACTCCGGACTGGTCATTCTTATATTGTTGGTAGGATGACAGGAGACAAAATTCTCACCGTTCCTGGATAGGAAGGGGAAATGTTATGCAGCCATATCTGAGTCCCTCTGGAAGGCCAAGGATAACAAAACTCTGCAAGCAAACAACATTGTTTTTGCAATGTTATTAGATGAGATACAATAATGCAAAGCTAATGTGTGGTGCATACATGTGGAGGTAATCCAAGATACAGAAGGGATATCTAGGTTCAAGGCATCCAAACACCACATGTGGATCTAGGCCGCAAAAGATCCAACGAAGGCATGGCTAGAAATCCAGCACTGTGTCACCAAGGAATAAGTGGACTGGATAATCAAAGACTGGTCTGCGTATTGGCAGCTGCCAGTCACAAAAATAGCAACAAGGCTAGTCACGACACAATCCTCCAGGCTTAAGGACAAGGCTAAAGTAGGTTCCCCAACAAGAACAACCAGCCCAACTGATAATACTAGAAAGGTTGTAGCATGGAATCAACCAACCATAAGTAGCACAGTACCGAAACGACCAAGGAGAACAAAAACAACAACAAGGACAGGTAGGTAGCCATAGACCAGAAAGGGGGATACTTCACAGGCTGAAGAAGAAAGGGTCTAGGGTACAACAATTGGGGCACAACCCTCACAGATAATGAGGAAGCCAGCATAGGAAACGAAGTGCACAAGAAAAGAAAGTATGTCATAGAAGACCTAGTCATCACCCTGATAGAGGATGTTGCAGATTTAGTCGCAAACAAGGTCCAAGATGGGGGGGAAGAAGTGCTATGCATTGCAGAGGCGCAATAAGAAGAGATCATGGCCAATCTCATTGAGGTCCATGAAACTCTACAACAAGTAAAAAGAAAAGTAGTACCATAGGCCACAATGTTGCAACATGATAAGACACAATGACCCCCTGCGCAAAAGAAGGAGAGGAGAGAGTACAAATTGTAGTAAAAGGCAGGGAGACTTTTACAATCATGTGCCAAATGATCAGACTGGATCAGGAGGTTGTGCAGAAACCCATGGGGGATGTGGAACAATTGGAAGTTGTCATGGCACAAATACCCACCAAGGCACTATACGGACTCCAGGCCAGCGTAATGCAAGAAGTGTAATCCAGGGCCTGCGCGGATGAACCAACTTGGAGGTGGGTAGAGGAGTCATTGAAATGATACAAATCGCATGCGACTAGCTAACTTCGAAGAAAGAAGAGGAGAAAGAACGTGCATATAAAATGGAATAGGGATTAATAGTAGTATATGATCACATCCCAGACATCGCACAAGCACCTGAGAGGAGTGTAGAGGAGAAGATCGACATGATCTCACAAACAATTGATAGATATAAGCAGGAAATTGAGGAGCTCAAAGAAAGGCTCAATCCTACGACTCCTCCTGAGGTTTGAGAACAGAGAGAACAACAATCTTCACTCTAGATAGTTAATCTTCTGGAGGAAGATTAACATGTCCAACAGTGGGACCAATAAGAGGAGAGAATCAACGTGGCCACACAGGAGCTAATACAATGGCAGAAAACAATGAGTATCATGGAGCACTTGAAGGGCACTCAAGAAATGAAGACTTTGCAGACAGAGTTGAAAACAACGCAAACATGGAAGCAAGAAAGACAAGTTGAATTGGAACCCCTCCAAGAACAAACAACATAGATGATTGATCAATTGGAGAAAGAGAAGAAAATCATGGCACAGTCAGAGACAGAGGGCACAACATTAATGTGTGAGGAGATAACAACATAGTCACTGGAGGCACTAACAGGAAAAGTTGCACAGATGAGGGAAAAAGGAAAGGAACTGGCAGAAAAGTTCCACAGTTTGGACAGGGAAGTACAAGGAGCGTGCATTACCTAAGTGGCTTGGGACAAGCCACATGCTAGTGTTGGGGACCTATTGGGTGCAGGCCTATTTTGAGAATGAAGGTTATTTTGGGTGCAGGCCTATTTTTGGAGAACATATCTATTTTGGGAAAGATCTAATTTAGGAAAGGAAGACATAATTTTGGAGCACGCGCAACAGATGGAAAGAAATCAACATGCAGAAAAAGAAGGAAAAGTAGCATGCAAGAAGAAAATCAATGTGGCGCGTAGGCAGACAAGCCTAACCATAATAGGGTTAGTGTTTTTTATAAGAATTGTAACGACTATAAGCCAGTAGAGTAGTATAAATAAATACCTAGGAGGTCTAGGTTAGGGATTCAGAGATAATTGGTTGTTGAAAGTTGTTGAGGTGTAGAAGAGTCATATAAGCTAGATTTTGAGGGTTAGGTCACAGGATGACGAGCTTGATTTGATCTAGTCCTCCTCACAGAGGTTCCTTAACCTCATCATGATTGTATGATTGAAGATGTAATGCGCACGGCGCCAGATTTTCCAATAGATTAAATAAAAGAGCAGAGAAGCCAAATCTTTGTGGACATAGCCTAGGTGGGGGTGAGCCACGATAAAACTTGTGTTATGTGTGATGGTTCTTGAATGTTTACTTTCTATCAATGATTAGCTTAGGAATGAATGATTAACTAGATGTATTAGCATGTATGCATAAGGCTAAAGATGAATGAATCTTAGAAATACTTGAATCAATAACAAGTTTAATGCATAAATAAAGATATAATACACTCCCAGATCCATACTCATTCCTAGACTGCAAACACTTGGGTATTGCAGTCACTCATAGATCTATCTCGGATGAGATTGCGATGTGCACCCTGTGCGCAGCGTTGCCTTCTGTTTTACCAGAATGGCTGATAGTTTTAGAGGATTTTGTTGGAAACTTGTTGAGATCTGAACCTGGGTCAACCCAAGAGAAAGTAAGAAGTCAGAGATCTAACCAACATTGTACCTGATAGAGGGATTGTTTGAATACAGATATTGTCTAGCTTAGCAAAGACTTTTGGATTGACATAGATCGATTATATTGGTGCATTCTTATCTAGTTGACTCATCGATTGATTGGTGTTATCTTGTTGTCTAGTCGACTGAACGATTGGGATCGTGTCTGGAAAACGGATTTTTCAACCAGTTTGCAGTGTATGACTACTCTTTTGGCCTTGATTCATGTTGATGGTGATCAGAATTCCTCAAGATTTTTTTTATACAATATTGTGATAATATTTTGCAGTCATAACAAATTCGAGGGAGGGAAAGTTGTGGAATTTGTTTTCCTCCAAGTTGAGTTTATGGGGGGGTGTTGGAACATGCGGTTCCATCTTAAGCCTCACCTTGTCGGTTATGTGGGTCAACCAAGTCTTTGGGTTGACGACCAACTAAATTGGTGGTTGACCATGTCTAGTTAAGGATCCCATGTCCGTGTTTTATGGATAGGTGCAATCGCCTTCACCCGATTTTGTTGGTTTTGGTCCATGATTGAAACCCATTTATAGATGATCCTTGTGATCGGTCTATCATCATCTCAAATCATCATATCATCTTGGGAGATTTTTTCTCGCTCCTTGAGCAACTTTTGCTTCGGTGTTACGGTGTCTTTTGACACCACCACTATCTCTCGAATTTGTTGTTCTCTACGTTCAATCCCTATTCCAACAAGAACAAGAGCTTGAGAATGAAGTACAAAAACTCAAGGGTCAATTGGTTGAAGTTCGATCCCAACTGAAATCAGAAAAGGAATAACTTGAAAATAATAAACAGTACAATGTCGAGAAGTATAAGAAGAATGCAGAAATGTTGAAAAAGAAAGCAAAAGATTAAAAAATATTGCAAGAGAAATTGCAAAATTGTGCAAAGAAAATTAAAGATCTAGAGAAACAATTACAACATGTGCATGTTGTAGCTCCAAAATAATTAGAAGCCTCTACAACAAAAAAGAGAGGCTCTGCATATTTTTCTTCATCTCAAGAGCAGGGCTTGCAAAAACTTCCCAAGTAGCCTAGGGTAGTTACAAAATAGAATTGGTTTATATACCATGTACTCCATGTAATTACATTTAAAGATGTAATATATATCATTATTTCGGCAATTTATTGACAATGTATTTTATCTTATGTCGTTAATGACATGTATGAGTGTGTATAATTACATATCAAATCCTCTAATACTTTAAAAGTTACTTGAGATTGAGTTATACACATATACAACACCATTCTCATCTTGTTTCAAGATGTTTGAGTAAAACATAAGTAGTTTTGTGTACTTGACATTTTGATATAACAATGATAATTGCATAGATTTATCTTTGTTGTTATGAATATGAAACCTATATGTATAAAATATGAATATGGCTTGTAAAACAATAATTGTGCATACAAATTACAATACATACATAAGCTACAAATGCAACATTTGCCCAATTTCCTCTACAATGGTAATTTTCATCCCATGACCATTCATAATCCAATATATATAT
>JASDQU010346167.1:0-12399 GCA_032191745.1 Picea mariana
TAAATAAATAGTTACTTATTATCCAAGTGACACATCCTTTCATGAATGGTCACCATATGTTCTATATATATGAAAGTCTCATCATTGTAATAACATCAATTTAATATAAGCATTTTTTATTGTACTTGTGTTTCTGTGCATGGTTTTTCTTCTTGTGATCTTGGTTAATACTGTTGCTATTGTTCATGGTTTATGCTTCAGTTCAAGTAAATTTATAAAGTAACTGAATGTAATTGAACAACATTAAAATCAAACATGGTATCAGAGCAACATTCTTGAAAGAAGACTATTGCACATGCATTGACCTTGTACAACAACTCGTCGTACCTTTCCTACAATTCATTGTTTAGTTGCAACTGCAACTCAGGCTAAAATTTCTGCACTCTTCCAACAACCATGGTGAACCATATTTTGGTGGAATATAGGCTTGATGGAACAACCAACTTCATTTCTTGGAAATCTAGATTGCTCATCACTCTAGAAGAGAGTGAAATAATGAAGTGTGTTGAAGAAGTTGTACCAGAATCAACTGATGATGCTGAAAAATCACAATGGAGGAAGAATGATGCAAAAGCTAGAAAAATCATCATCTATTCTGTGAGAGACCATTTAATTCCTCACATATCCAACTTGAAGATAGCTAAGTAGATGTACGATGCCTTGAAGAATTTGTTTGAGAGTAACAACACCAAGAGAGCACTTGTCTTGAGACACCAACTTCAAAATCTCAAGATGATGAAGTATGATACAGTTGCCACGTTCTTCATGAAGATTTCAGAGACTAGAGGTCAGTTGGGTTCTATTGGTGAAATCATCTCTGATAGAGAACTTGTCATGATTACCCTTAATGGTCTTCCAATCCATTGGGAGCCATTCATTCAAAGTATTAGTGGGCGATCCAAATTGCCCAAGTTTGATCATTTATGGGTAGACTATACTCAAGAGGAGACCAGACTTGCAGCTAGAGGCATGCAATGTTCCCATCATGATGAAAATCAAGCCCTTGCCACTCGTGCAAGTAAAAGCAAAGGAAAAATAAGAGGTTTCGACAAAACCTTTAAAGGAAGGAAGTTAACACCAACTTTTGAGCACAAAAAGAAGGACATGTCAAAGATTCAGTGCTTTAGATGTGACAAGTATGGCCACTATGTAAAAAATTATTCTACATGGAAGAAAGGAAAACAACATGCTTCCACTTCTAATGTTGATTTAGAACTACCTCAGAGGAAGTTAAGGAATGCAAACATGAATGATGAAGAGTTCTTCTTCATTTCATCCCTCTCAAGTATGGTTCCTACTAGTAATGATGTTTGGTTGATTGACAGTGGTGCTTCTAGACATATGACTGGATACAAAGAGCACCTTACAGATCTAGTAGAGAAAGAATCTTGTTTGCAGGTTGTACTTGGTGATGATGCGAGATATACTGTGAAGGGAGTTGGATCCACCTCCTTACAATTGGATTCTGACACCCCACTCCATTTGAGTGATGTATTATTTGTACCTGGGATGAGACAAAACCTTGTCTCTATTTCATCCTTAGTTCTTGCATGGAATGAGATGAGGTTGCTTTCTCTGATGGAAAATTTCTTGCATGGAACAAGAACTCTAGTATTAATTATGCTCAGGTGATTGGTGTTCAAGAGGATAGATTGTACAGATTGACTGTTCAACTAGTTCAGGCCCTAATACATGATTCTATTAGTTTGAGTGAACTATGGAATAGGAGACTTACTCATTTACATTCTAGAGCTCTTCCCTCTCTTGGGAAGATGGTGACAGGCATTCCAAAGATCCATGTTGAACACGATGGAATTTGCAGAGGTTGTGCTCTTGGAAAGAATGCTAAGAGGTCATTTCCAAGAAGCGACAGTTTATCCAAGGGGATCTTAGACTTGGTTCATACAGATTTATGTGGACCCATGACAGTTGCTTCCTTAAGTGGATACCTATACTATGTGATCTTCATTGATGACCACTCTTGGAAGACTTGGATTTACTTATTGAAAACCAAGGATGGAGTCCTTGCTAGATTTCAGGAGTACAAAGCACAGGTAAAAAACCTGACCGGAAAGAATATTAAAGTGTTGAGATCAGATAATGGAGGAGAATACATCTCCCAAGATTTCAGTGATTTCTGCATTAAGGCATGGATCAAGAGGGAGTACAGTGTTCCTTACAACCCTCAACAAAATGGGGTTGCAGAGAGGAATAACAGATCTATTATCGAGGAAGTCAAGGCAATGATTCATGATCAACATTTACCTATGTTTTTGTGGGTAGAAGCATCCATGATTGCAGTGTATGTTAAGAACAAAAGTCCTCATAAGACTATAAGGAACATGACTCCTAAGGAGGCCTTCATCGGAGTGAATCCTGAGGTTGGACACTTCATGATATTTGGGTGTCCAGTATACATTCATATACCCAAAGAGAAAAGGACCAATCTAGACCCTTCAGGAAGAAAGGGTACATTTGTGGGGTACAGTGAGTCTTCCAAGGCATACCAGATCTACATCCTTGGTTAGAGACAAATTGAGGTGATAAGAGATGTTACCTTTGAGGAGGAGGTAGCCTTCATGAGATATAGAGGATCTCACATGGATATTGATAGTGAGAAAGAAGAAGAGATGGTTCATTCTCCTCCTCACCCTCCAACAGTTCAGAAAGAGACAATTGAGCCTATTGATCCCATTCATCCTGTACCTCCAGTTGATGTTCCGAGAGATATTTTAGTAGGTCAGAAGAGACCTACATGGGCTCATCAGACTTTGTAGAAGGAAAAAGGACATGGAGCTCCTCATGGTACCCTCCGAGAGAGCAAGAGACCTCATAGATATTCATGCTATATCACAGCTATGAGCCACATCATTGCTTCTGAGCCTTCATGTTATGAGGAGGCATCTAGTCAACCGGTATGGAGAGATGCCATGATGGAGGAGTATCATTCCACCATGAAGAATGATGTGTGGGATATTGTTTCGAGACCTGAAAGAAAGTCTGCAATGACTTCCAAATGGATCTATAAGATCAAACATACAGTCGACGGAAGCATCGAGAAGAACAAAACAAGATTTGTTGCTAGAGGATTCTATCAGGTGGAGGGAATAAATTATGAGGATACATTTGTTCCTGTTGCTCGATACACTTCTATACAGACGATTATTTCCCTCGTAGCATCCATGGGTTGAAAACTACATCAGATGGATGTGAAGACAACATTTCTCAATGGAGAGATTGAGGAAGAAATATACATCGAGCAACCAGATGGTTTCGTCATACATGAGAAGGAGTCTCATGTGTGTAGGTTGAAAAAGGCCTTGTATGGACTCAAGCAGGCACCTCGAGCTTGGTATGTGAGGATTGATGGACACCTGATGAGTTTGGGCTTCAACAAAAGTGTTGTTGATCCCAGCCTGTACTACAAAACTGTTAACGGNCGTTGATGATTTATTCCTCACCGGTACAGAGAGCCTTATTATTGAATGCAAGTATGCATTGGCCTCTGAGTTCGAGATGAAGGACCTTGGTATGATGCACTACTTCTTGGAACTAGAGGTGTGGCAAAGAATTGATGAGATCTTCCTAAGTTAGGGGAAGTACATAGTTGAGATATTGAAAAAGATTGGGATGCTAAACTATAAACCCATGGCTACACCAATGGTGATGAATCTAAAGAAACTATTTGTTTCTTCTTCTAATTCCGACGAGATTGATCTGACCCCATATAGACAACTAATTGGATCATTCATGTATTTGGTTAACACCAGACCAGATATTTTCTATGCAGTGAGTGCACTTAGCCAATTTATGAGCCAACCGAGGCAAACACAATGGATTTTTGTGAAGCATGGGTTGAGATACATATGAGGAACAATTGGACATGGTCTGAGATATAATTTTAGTATTGACATGATATTGCAAGGATATACTGAATCTGATTGGGCAGGGAGTGCAGTAGACAGGAAGAGAACCTCTGAGTGTTTCTTCACTTTGGGATCTGCCATGGTTTCCTGGTGTAGCAGGAAACAAACTTATGTGGCCTTAAGTACTGCAGAAGCAAAGTACATTGCATTAAGTGTGGCAGTTCGTGAAGCAATGTGTCTTCGCAAGATCCTTGCAGATTTATTTGGACATGTGCTAGATTCCATCGTTATTCATTGTGATAACCAGAGTTGTGTGAAGCTCTCAGATAATCCAGTGTTTCATGACAAATTGAAACACATTGAGATCAAGTACCATTACATCTGAGACATGGTGCAGAGGAAGGTTGTATTGGTGCAATACCTTCCTATAGATGAGCAAGTTGTTGATGTTCTTACCAAACCCCTTACCAAGATGAAGTTTGAGTACTGCACTTCTTTAATATTTTCACTGTATATTTTTATTGACTCAGGAAAATCTTATTGGTCCTTTGTCATACTTCTTGTCCCAAGAAGTAGTGAATGATACTCAGATTCTTTATCTCGAATTCATAAGTCAAGGATTACTTGTATCCAAAAACAATGCTTTATGAATAAGACATCAGGATCAGGTTCTCATCGCCAACACTGTATAGATTTGGATCAGAAACACTCTTGTTGAAACTCATCAAGAATCTGTCTATCTGCTATAGTTTCCAACTCACGGATGGTAGTACAGATGGAAGTGTATCGAGTTCACTGGTTCAAGTGTCTCATTATAGACAACTCCCTCTGTTTATGAGAAACCTCTGGCTATAGATCCCATTTTGTATTTCTTGACACTTCCATCAGTTGCATGCTTGATCTTATAGATCCACTTGGAAGTTACCACAAACTTCCCTTTCTATTCCTTGAATAATATCTTATGCATCATTCTTTAAGATATATTGGTATTCTTCTCTTATGGAATCTTTCCATTCTGATTCTCTTGTTTCTTCTCTAAGACAAGGAGTCTCAGCATCAATGAAGTGGATCATGACTGAAGGATAGCTCAAAAATCTCTTTTTCTTTCTCAGAATGTGCCTTGAGAGGCTTGTATGTTTCTCTGCCTCTTGTAGAGTGAGTCTAGGTAGGCATTTTATGCCTTACTGCAATATCTCTGAACATATCAACTGGAGATCCTGGATAACCTGAAGTAATGTCTGTCTCCCTCTAAATTGTTGAAAGGGGAGAAGGTATTGTCTCACTGTCAATATCCATCTAAGATTCTCCGAGTCTTGAAAAAACTATCTCTTCTTCAAGAACAACATCTCTGCTTGTCTCGATCTGTCTCTGACTAGGGATGTCTTTGAAGATTCATTGTATCCTTTATTCCTAAAGGATCTATCTTGGAATTATTCTCTTTGGGTACATGAAAATCCATTGGGAACCCAAATAACCTGAAGTGTTCAATCTCAGGCTTCATTCTAGTCAAGACTTCTTCGGGAGTTATGTTTTTCAAAGTCTGGTGAAGACTCTTGTTCTGCACATATACTATGTCATGCATGCTTCTTCCCATGGAATCCTAGAAAGATTCTGATCATGCTTTGTAGAATTGGTTGTCTCAATGATGGTTCTATTCTTCTTCTTTCTCAAATGGTTTTGGCTCCTTCTGAGTCAAGTGACTTCCTCTGAAGGATAAGCATCTTATTTTCTTGTTAACCTACCTGGAAAAAGAAAACAAAAAGAACCAACACAAGAATATCTCCTAAAGGAGAATAATGAGTACATCTCTAGAATCAAAACAATTTTAAGGAATATTGTTACAGCTACAACTCCTGCTTGTAATGTAGCAAAATTTTAGAAGTATAGGTTAGAGGAATGAAAATTACAAAAAATCAAAACTGGAGTCTTTACCTTGAGTATGTTGTTTCTCTGAATGCACTAAGATCCCTATGGATCCATGAATTCAACAAAGTTTCCTTCCTCCTGCAATTTCACTCATGACAATGATACAAATAATATATACAAGTGCATACCTGAGGATGCCAACATGATTTCTCCAATGGCCCTTGGCTGATCTCTATCCTCTGGGATTTTTATGGAGAAGATAGTCACGGTGTCACCTTTTGTCATCTTTGTTATTTTGAAGCTAGCCCTTCAATGTAAGGGCTTGAGTAGGTGATTGGCTTCCTTGTCCCGACGTCATATTCCTTCCATTCATTGATAGCTCTATCTGGCAAACCCTTTTGTATTACCCACAATAATTATTCCTCTGAAGTATTGTATTTCAATAACTTTGAATTTGCTTGATTCGTCAACCTTATCTTCCATCATAGTTTTTGTTCATCATAATTTTAGATTTTTCACAACCCTTTGTCAACTAGGATAGAAAACCTAATGGCTAGGTTAGGCTAGCACTTTTAGTTTTTATTGGACTTATGATTGCCAACAATAATCCTTTGAGAGATGGGAGAACACTGGTGAGATGAATATCGCCTTCAATGAGTTTGTAAAAACCCTAATTCTGAAATTTCTATGGAAATTAGCTAAACCCTAGAAACCCTAGGGCTTATGTTTCAAAATTCTCGAAATGTCACTCTGAGAGTCTCTAGAGATGCGTTGGGGGAGGCCATACTCTCCTATTCCAAATATATCCCCAACGTTCAAGTGTTTAAGGGCTGAAATTCCTCGTAAAGGAAGGTCGTACGAATTTTTTGGAAACCCTAGGAGGGTCATACGATTCTGCAGAAGAGAGAGGAGACTGGTAGCTTCTTGTGCAATGGGTTCTTCAAGACCTATGCTTTGATACCATGTTGATTTTTCATAATATGGGTTAAGCATGAAGTTCATTCCATTTTAACATTTCACTTAACCATAAACAATAATGTTGCAACAACCAAGATCACAAGAAGAAACACCATGCACAAGAACACAAGAAGTATTCTAGGAAACCCTTCTCAACAAGGGAAGAAAACCCAACCAAATCCTCTTCTATATTCTTCAAGAAAAATAACTTCACCTACAATAAAGACCTATCACACGAGAGGGTGCTTAAACCCTAGAACTCTAGCACCCAAGAGAGGTGTGCACCTTTTTCCAAAGAAGTGTACTTGCTGAAATTTCTAAACTCACAAGTATGATATGATTCCACAATGGGGAATCATCTCTTACTTATATTAGACTTTGTCAAATCAACAAAGGAGTCTATTGACTCAATAGGGATGACCTCTCTAAGTCACTTTATAATTTATTATTATTATTATTATTATTATTAATATTAACAATATTAATTATCTTTTACATTTATTATTAATCACATTAAAGTGGGGCTGACCTGTACCCTTTACATAACAATTAGGGTTACAGGCAGGTCTGACTATTGAAAAACATATAGAAAAGGATATAATACAACCACCAGTGCTCATCCACTAGGGGCACATCCATAGGGATGTCATAGCTCTAGCTCACTGTATTACATAGAAGAACCATATCTACACACGTTCACCTGTGCTCATCCATAGGCACGTTCACTCTACAAATATTCTTTCCCACTGCCTCACACAGAAGAATCATCTGTAATTTTCTCATAAACTCTGCTACTCATAAGAGGCTAACACATCATCTTCATTTCTGTTCACATGATGATGCACCCAACACTTTGGGATTTCACACGTTCACCTTGTTCTCAACCACAAGCACGTCCAACTCATCAAATCACCTTTCCCACTAGATAATCATATGGAGTTCTTCTCACTCTCTGAATGGAGGAGTTCATCTCTACGTTCCTAGATCTATATAAGGCAGGAACCACGTACCCTTATTAGGGGATTTCTCTCATGTTTTTAAGCTGAGAGAAAGGCTTCACGTAGCTGCAATGATCCACACCTCATAGGTTTGTAAGCTGGAGAATGTCTCACATAGTTGCATTCATTAACACCTATAACTCATAAAACCATGTGTTATGCTACATGAAGTATTTCCATGGTAGTTCATTCATAGTAATTGGCATTGGAGAGAAAGAAGTCAATAAAATCAATCTAATCTCTCCCCAAAACAGAGGATTTGGGTGGGTCAATTTTGAATGCCTCCAAGACACCTCTAGCATTAATAAGCTAAAAATAAGAAATTATGGTGAAATTCAAAATTGTATTTTTATTTATAAAAATATTTGATTAGGCTTATTATTATTAAGAATTGAATGATCATATATGATGGAACCCATAGATAAATACAAATAAAACATAATTTGAAATTAAATCCACATCACAAATAAAAGATAATTTGAAGCATTTCAAGGAACCCAAGCAAATAATCATAGTAGAGTGCAAATGTTTGTCACTAAATAAATACATGAGTCGATTCATCACTTAAATGTGGGATTCTTGCACAAAAAGAGAAAAAATAGATCCCCTCAACCTCCAAATTCAAGGATTTGAATTTTGATAATGAAATCATTCATGGGTTCTAATGGACTTATCTCTGAAATCTCAAGGTTTCTCCTCAATGGTACAAATTTATTGGTTCCCTGATCCGGATTTTATGAGCAGAATGAAATGAATACATATTATTAACAAGTGCTTAACAAAAAAAAATAGAGATAGAGTAAAACTGGTTTTCTATTCAATAACGAAATAAGCTGAAACTGTAAAATGCAGCGGAAACAAGCTTGCTAGAATGGTGGCAGCTTATCTCTGAGAAGAGATGTGATGGTTGTGCGCATTCACAAGAAGAATATTACAATAAGGCTCAGAAGGAATTTTTACAATAAACAAGAATTCCCAAAACCATATACATCCAAAAACCTAACCCTAGGAGATGAAGCGCCAAAAGTCATGTGGGCCCCGTTTGGGTAAGTTAGTACATCAACTTCCAGGGGTCATAACTTTTGCATACGATCTTCGTTTTAGGCGTGTGATAGCCTGTTGGAAAGGTATTGTCAAGGAGATTAATTTTGGGGGCTCAATAATGCCTTTGGATATCATTTAGAATATCTATCTTGAAAAACCTTCATTTAGGCCCTCAAAATGGCCCCGAAATTTAAAACTACTAAAAATAGTAAATTGCCAAAATTGTCAGAAAATTGTTTTGAGCCAGTTGGAAAAGGTGGGTGGCCACCGATATCCATATGGATCAATACTCCCTCCTTAGGAAGAAATGGTCTCCATTGCATTGAGGTCCCCCATCAGATGAAGAAATTTCTGCTGAATTTGGCACCCGGTGAGCCACTTGCCTTGGTGCAGGAGCTGCCCTACTTTGACGGCTCGATAAAGCTGGATCCTTTGTTTTTGAGTGCCCTTGATTTGTGTGTCCACAATATGATCATTGGATGCTTTTTGTATATATTCAGGGTTGAGCTCTGTTGGTGTCAGTTGTTCTGCTACTTTTGAGGTGTCCAATAATGGTGGGAAATAAGGGCGAAGGAGATCCACATTGAACACTGGGTGCAGGCCAAGGAAAGGAGTAATGTTGAGCTCAAAATAATTATCCACCATGACCTTAGTGATAGTGTATGGCCCATAATAGAGTGGGTGAAGATTTTGATGAAGTCTTGTAAGGCATTCTTTCTGCAAGTGCAACCAAACTTTGTCATCCACCTAAAACTTATGTGGCACCCGATGTTGATCATGGTGTTGTTTGTACTTGTCATTGGACTTCTGTAGGATATCCTGAACTTGTTGGTGGATGTGTTGGATCCACTCAATGAACCAGGTTTCTTTTTTAGCTTCATTTCGAGAAGGAGATGAGTCTATCGAGGTGACCGCAAGGGGAAGTGAAACATCTATGGGAACCAATGGCTGAAATCCAAACCCCACCTGAAAGGGGCTATGGCCGATTGAGCTATGCAGGGCTCGGTTGTAGCTATGCTGGACATAAGGAAGGCTCTCATCGCATGTGCGAGGGTGCTTTGAATTATACATGCGAAGGTTATGCACAATCATTCGATTTACAACCTCGGTTTGGCCATTTGTCTGGGAGTGGGAGGCCATAGATTTGGTGAGCTTGGTGTCCAGTAGTGACTAGAGGCTCGACCAGAATGTGATGAGAAATCGACTATCCTTATCTGAGACAATGGTTTGTGGGATTCCAAAATGTACCTAGACTCGTTCAAAGAAGAGCTTGGCAGTGGCCTCTGCTATGATGCTCTTCATGCAGGTAACCAAAATCGCCATCTTAGAAAAGCGATCAACAACCACAAAAACACAGTCATTTCCCCACTTGGTGGACGGGAGGCCTGACATGTAGTCCATTGAGATGGATTCCCATGGGATATCATGAGTAGGAAGAGGGGTGTATAGGCCCTGTTTATTAATGGTCAGTTTGGCAATAGCGCAGGTAGTGCAGGACGTGATATACTTGCTGACCTCGTATTGAATATTCGGCCAGTAGAAATGTTTCTGTAGCATTGCCATTGTATTTTTCGACACTGAAGTGTCCTGCCACTCGAATATAGTGAGATTCTTAGATCAGCTTCTCTTGCTCACCTAATGGAACACATATATGGCCCAGACGACACAACAACCCATCCTAAAGATGGAAATTATTGACAACTTTGTTTGCACTCAACATTTGGTAGGTGGTGGCAAAGTCAGGGTCTGTCTCATAGAGTTGAGGTCATCCAGATGTCTCATGGCTGCAAGAGTCTAGCACCGTGGTGAGTATTGCGACTGGCAATCTGGTGAGGAAATCAATGACACAATTGGTGCTTCTTATTTTATACTTGATGTTAAGATGGAATTGTTGTAAGTATGTGGACCACTTTTAATGGCAGTCATTCTGCAATTTTCCCTGTGTCTGCATGAACTGCAATGGCTTATGATCAATGTGGATGACTGTCTCCTTCCCAAGAATGTAATGTCTCCATTGGTAGAAGGCTTGCAAAATGGGGTACATTTATTTATCGTAAGTAGGGTACTTACAGACAGTATCTGATAGTGTCTCACTATGATAGGCCACGGGGTGGCCCTGCTGAGTGAGAACAATGCCCACAACATAGTTTGAAGCATCTGTCTTGATCTCAAAGGGATGTTGTAGGTCTGGTAGTGAAAGTATTGGGGTTGATCATATGTGCTGCTTCAAATCATTGTTGGTCCCCGGTTTTGACCATGATATTTGCCTATACTATATACCACAGACCTCCAATTATATGCCAGTACCACTCTTTTGACCTCATTTTGACATAATCAACACCTCTTTATCATTCAAAAGGGTCACCCAAGGTATCTTTGCATTTCAGACTATTTTTATGCATTTTAATACTTTAATTTGATAATGAGACTGATATCGCCTGTGTTAGATACCATTGCTATTCTTGGAACAGGATGCCAGTACCAGGTACCAACTCGCACCGTGGAGGTACCAGTGGAGCCGTTCGAGAGCTGTGCATTATGGTGTGCGTTATGGTTCGAATGAAGGATAGAAAGGTTCACAGGCCAGCTGGAGTCATCGTCACAGGGTACTCGAAGGCCTAATGATGAGATTGGATCGATTACTCTTCAGCGTTCACACTTCGTGACACTACGTGTCACGAAGTTGTGAAAGACGTTTTTAGTTTGATTCCACGATTATTCTCGGATCAGGGATCCGTTTGTTTTAGGCATCTTTGTTA
Organism: Picea mariana; assembly: GCA_032191745.1. Lineage (NCBI taxonomy): Eukaryota > Viridiplantae > Streptophyta > Pinopsida > Pinales > Pinaceae > Picea > Picea mariana. The sequence goes on from JASDQU010346167.1 coordinate 11,491, forward strand.
TTCGACTGTTATGAACAATGAGACTTCTATTAAAACCCGGGATCACTGCTGAGAACGGGTTACGACTATTACTACTATCACTGTTGTTACTATTACTGTTGTCGTTTGGATTATGCTATGAACTTATGTCTTGAATATAAACTATTGTTGATATATTTTGACTGTCATATGATCTGAATACTTTTTTTTGATGAGTTAATGAAGCGTGGAGTTACATTGTATTTGCATCGTATGATCTAGTCGGATCTGGTCGTTTTCCACAGCGTTGTGCCGTTTGGTTGGGCCCGCCAAACTGGTGCAAGCCACTGTTTCATTTGCAATAGATTTAGTTTTTGCTGTTATAGCTTTAGTTCATTTCGATATTTTATAACTCGCATCTGAGGTAGCTTAGCATTCACAGATTTCGTTTCGGTTTATCATAGTTTCAATTCATCACAGTGTGTGAATGTTTTCTTACACGACACTTTAAAAGTTTCAGGATTGTGTTTATATGTTCCTCAATTGAGCCATTACAGCACATTATTATCTTTGACATTGCTGAATATCAAACACGAGACTGATGCTTGTAGGGTTAGAATATGCATACGGTTGTTTGGTTTTCATTTTCACTTCGGATGTAACTCGAGTAGCATGCATTTTGCTTTGTTAGACAGTAGTTGCCTTGCGTGCTTAGAACAGTTAGGTTGTAGTTAGAACAAAAGGAGCTCCTGGTACCAGTTAGTAGCATAATACTTTGTTTTTCCTGTAGACAGAATAGATTGATTTTTGCTGCCCAGAATGAATGCATTTTCGACAATACTCTGTGTGTCTTAACTTAAACAGAACTGATGATGGTAAATGATCGAACGTAGAGGTAGAATAATCTTGTGGAACCACATTTTGGGGATAAGCATAGCAGTACCAGCATTT
>JASDQU010346171.1:0-12961 GCA_032191745.1 Picea mariana
GAGGAAGGAGAGTGCCTCTTCCATTCACAGATGTGGGTAGAAGGCACCCCACTGCAATTCATTGTTGATAGCGGTAGCCAGAAGAACCTCATCTCAGCAGAGGTCATCAAGCATCTGGCCCTGCCAACAATGAGTCAGCCACAACCCTACACCATTGGATGGCTCTGCCAAGGAAGAGATCTTCACTTCAGCCAATAGTGTCAAATTTCATACGGTATCAAGCCCTTCAAAGACGAGATATTGTGTGATGTTTCTCCTCTCAAAGTTTGTGATGCGTTAAAACCCAGCACCGAGTGCAACCACACAAACGGTGCAAACTGTAGGACAGTTATGGGTGCACCTATCCCCTAACCACCAAGGTCGAGGTCATGTGGCCCATATGACCACGTGCAAACGCAAAACGGGGCTCCATCCCAAAGGCGAATAGATAATGGACAAGTGGTGGGCGTTGGTTGTATAATCATTTGAACCACAATACAAATCTATGCACGCACCAATGGTATGAACAAGGGTCATATGGTATGGTATATACAATCGAGGGCTGGGGCTAAGCCCCAGCCCGGATGCGGCCCAACTATCCACATATACAAATTCAAATAGTTTTAAAACTATTACATAGTAAGAACTACTATGGTGGTGCATTGGCAGTGCGGACTTTGCAAAGGATTTGTATGTGGGTGGAGGTCACAGGGTTGAATCCGGTGGACTCCAAATAAATTTTAGACAACCAACCAATAACAGGGTGCCACGTGGTAGCCCACGACTGGGCCACGTGGCACCGTACAACCAACCAAAAACTGCCATGTGTCGCAATATCATTCGTCCACATCTGCCAACCAATGAATGCCACATGTTGTATGATCCTACCAATTCAACTCTACCATGTGTCGTATGTACATGCCACATCAGCATCTGTACTAACTGTATGGACTGTACAGTCAGCATCCCTTTTTTTTGCCTGTTTGTCGTTTTCAACAGAACGCGATATCTCTCTCTCCCGACATCCGTTTGAACCCAAATGAGTTGCGTTGGGTTCGTGACTATGAGGCCTAAGCTCCCGTTTGATTTGAAGCGATTCCGAGCACTTTGAATTTTTGAGCAAAATTTGATCCCCTAGAACAACTACGATGATATAACAGTGCCCCCTTGCAGAAGGAGGGTTGCATGTAGTGTAATCAATCCCCCACTTGGTGAAGGGACCAACTTTGATGACGGGAAACATGGGAGCATGGTTTTCCCTCATCTTTCGAGAGAATATCTAACATGGGTGGCAATTATTGATCGATTCAATACAATCTTTGATTAATGTCGGCCAAAAGTAACTAGCTCATAGAATCTTTTGGGTTGTTTCCAACCCAGACAAATGACCGCCACATGCTCCAGTGTGGCAATCATTAAGCATGATTTATGCTTCTTCATGGGTGAGACACCGATGAAGGATGCAATCTACACCTCGACGATACAGAGTGTCCTCTAGTATGAGATAGTTTTTGGCATGATTGCATATACGGCAACGCTCATCATGAGAAGCAGAGGTAGGGCACTTCAAAGTCTGGATATAGACTAGTATATCTTTGTACCAGGGGTCTGAAGATGCAATTAGAAACATGTCTCCTTTGATAGGTGACTCTTCGAGTATAATATCACTTGATTTGTTCGAAAGTTTCGAAATGAGTTCCGCAAAGACCAACAACTTTTTGGATTTTCTAAAACAAAATCCAAGTTGAATTCCTGGAGGATAACTATCCATCTATTGATATTTCTACCAATTACACGTCATGTCAACACGTATTGAAATGGATTCACAATGGCAATGATGGTGGTCTTGCGAAACAAGATGTAATGACGGAATCATTGGACGGAATGAACTGTTGCAAATGAAAGTTTTTCTATGTGTGAATAATTGAGTTCCGGTCCAACCAAGCCTCGACTCAGGTAATAAATCACATATTCTGAGAGAAAATCATCCTCCTGAACCAAGACCATATCGATGGTTGACTCCGCAGTGTCCAAGTATAATAAGAAATATTTATTATAATTGGGTGGACGAAGCAGAGGGGTAGATGTGAGGGTGTGTTTCATTGCTTCGAAAGAGCGTTGAGTAGATTCGTCCCAATGAAAAGGAACGTCCTTCTTCAGTAAAAGCATAAAACCCTTTGTGATCTCGGCATAGTTCATGATGAAACGCCATAAAAAGTTCGCTTTCCCTGTAGACTCTGAAGCTGAGGAATTGTGCACGGGGGAGGTAAATAAACTATTGCCTCAACCTTTAGAGGATCGACCATGATCCCTGTTGTTGAAACTATGAAACCTAACAGACGACCCAATGTTACATAAAAGCTGCATTTGTTTCGATTCAAGCGGATCCAGTAGTAGTGACATCACTCAAAGATAAGTTGGAGGTGTGCGGGATGATTATCTCTCTTGCGATATCATGACGCTGAATCATTGAGATAATCTTTGACTATGTGTTTGAGGTCGTGGAAAGAAAAAGACATCGCCCACTGAAATGTATCTCCAGCATTTTTTAGACCAAAAGGCATCTTCCGATAAGCGAATGTACCCCATGGACATATGAAAGCAGTTTTGTGTTGGTTTTCGGGCTTGATATGTATCTGATTGTATCCCGAAAAAACATCCATGAAAGAAAAGGCTTCGCAGCCTGCGAATTCATCGACTATCTGGTCAATAAATGGTGTGGGGAAATTATCCTTTGGATAGACCTTGTTCAAATCACAGAAGTACGTACATACAAAAATCGTACCCTATTTTTTGTTGAATGGAACGGGATTTGACACCCATTGAGTCAATTGGACAGGGTAGATGAAACTATCTTGGAGTAGTTTCTCTACTTCAGCCTTAATAGTTGTTGATTTCCTAGGATTGACTGGATGAAGCTTCTTCCAGACCGGCTTAGCATCAGGATATGTCATGATTTCATGTTCGACTATTATTGGATCTATGCCTGGCATTTCCTCGTAAGACCAGGAAAACACGTTGTGTAATTCTTTAAATAAATATATGTAGATTTGAATCTCCTCGGGGGAGAAGTCTACTCCAACAAAGATATTCTCCACAACACCAAGGGTTATGGAGATATCAATAGCTATCATTTCATCAATGGTTGTCATATTTCCTTCAGCGTAAACATCATGTGTAGCGAAAGGATTGATAGGACAAGCCTCATCTCCAGTCATAGTCAGAGTGAATTCACCTACTTCAATTCTTCTTAACTCTGGGAGGAAGTAAGATCTGTGATGAAGATCATCCCAGGGTTTGTCTAGACTAGTCATTGCCTCAATAATCACCTTGTCTGAGGGAAATACTAAGTCTAAAGAATTAGTATCAGCAAGAGAACCTTGAGCCCATATAGGCTTGAGAACCGGATCTAACTCCTGTGTGGGAGTTGGATCAGGGTCGACGGAAGCTTGCTGGACTATAGAGTACGCAACTTCATCCGTAGACAAAGGCATGGCCATGCCATGGTGTCCTGTCCCCTCCATCATGGTTGATGGGGAAGGAAGAGTCCATGGATAATTAAAGTAACTCATGCGAAATGAAGAGATTTGAAAGATTTTAGCCCTAGGTTGGTCGGGGACAGCCGACATGTAATGGACATTGTTGGTCAGAGGTGGGTAATCGAAAGTACCTATCAAAGGTGGGCACAGACCAACCCCTACATTGAAGATGTCGAGCTAAGGGTTATCAATCATCGGGACCGTGGGTACCCCTGATGAAGGGTCAGGACGGGAGAAGGATAATTGATCAATGTTCATGATCTGACCCTCGTGTGGAAACAACAAGACCCAGAAAATTGTCGCAACCACTGCTTGCATAGCATAGATCCAACTCCTTCCTAACAAGAGATTGTAGTTGAGAGACACATCGACCACTTCAACTTTGACGCACATGGTCTTCCCTCCTAATTGCATGGGAAAAGAGGGAATGATTCCATGTGTTCGGAATGAATGACCATCAAAAGTGGTAAGAAGAGTAGGTGATGGAGAAAAAATGGGTTGGCCAATGGCCTTCCAACATGCCAAATACATCACGCATGTCGAGGCACCCTCATCAACCACCGTGCAAAAAATGTTGTGAGTAAAATATTTCGTGGTGTAAGCCACTACTATTTGAAACGCTACGTGGTAAGGAAGATGAGGTTTCAAGTCAGTCGTATCAAGCATGATCATTCCTGGATCACAATTCTCAGTGGGTCCTAAGGCAACTAACAGAGACTTTCTCTGGGAAGGGAAGCTCTGGAGAACTTCCAAAGATGACATTGCACAAGGGGTTTGTGACAAATCCTCCACCACAAAGTAGTTCTGGGTGGCCCTTGCGTTTGGGTTGTGGGAAGCTTTCTTGAATTCACTTTTGTGGATGCATGTCATTGTCTCTCCCAACGTCTTCTCAATATGGAGAGGAAGATGTGGTTTTTTGACTTCTTTACCCTTCTCATAGGTGTTTGGCATTCTATAGTCATGTCTTCTAGTCATTATTTTGACGCTGCCTTTCATCATGTACACATTCACAGAAGAAGGATTACTCGAATATGGAGGGGGTATCTGACCGGCCCCTTTCCATGCTTGAAGAAGCTTGAGATAAATTTTTCCCATGCGGAAATGGATTCATTAACACGGCAGGTTGTTGTTGTGCCAATAACTTTTGGGCCTCCGCAAGCCGAGGGCACTGGTGAGTCGGATGGTCTTCCTTGCAAATATTGTAAGGATACTTCGACTTGTTCTTTTAAGTGTTTCCCTCACCAGCATTATTGGTACATTTCTTATCCCCCTTACCCTTCTTTCGTTGTTTCTGCTTTCCATCAGGCTGCTCGATGGCCTTCAGGTTTGTCGATTTCACATTGTGTACATCCGATGTTTGAGTAGGGGGAGCAGCCGAACCAATGGTTTGGCTGGCCACTGTCTGTTGTATTGACAATTGTTGCAATTGATTCAACGGTTGATCAGTGGGATTCATTTGTGCTGAACCTACAATACAATCGGCATGTGGTCTAGATCTATGTCTAGTCTTGTCAAGTATCAACCGTGGTGCATCTGGTAAAAATTCGTAAAGTAAACCAGACTGAGAGTAAATCAGTTCTATCTATTGGGATCTCATTATCGCTTCTTCCTCTGAGAAGACCCCCAAGGTTGCGACGTCTTTAGATAAATGGGGTACCAAAGACTTAAAGAACCACTCAAGCAGGAATGCTAGTGGGACTGGCACTTTTATCAAACTCTTTCAACGTCTCCATTCTCATATGTGATCTGAGATATGGTTCACTTTTTTCTGCTCAAAGTTGGACAGCAACTCGGTTTCAGCGTCGTATCTCACAGGTAAATGGAAATGGTTTAAGAAAGCCATTGCCAATTCGATGAAGGAAGAGTATTTTGAGCGCTCAAGCTTGATGTACCATTTCGCAGCACTCCCAATGAGAGTGCGTTGAAACAAACGCAACTAGACGAAGTCGTCTCTCAATGAGTTGGATGAGCACCATAAATGGAAGGTAGTCACATGATCACCTGGATATTCGTTAGGCTTGGCCTCGAACTTTGGGGTGTCCGAAGGAAACTTGGTCGGCATCGGAGGCCAACGCAGATCGTGACAAATGGAGTTGTTTAATAACCTTGTCAAGTATAGCAAGTGCAAAGTTGTCAAGAATGGTAATTTGGGTTGTTGATTGTAACCAAAGAAAAAGGAGCCTGGAGTTTGGCTGGCACCAGATTGCCAGGAAAATTTAGGTTGTTGGCCAGGTTTCTAGTAATAACCATGGTCGTGACCAGTGTATGGATTTTATGCTTGTTGAGACATCATCGGCTGACTCTCATAATAGGATGTAAATGGTTGGGCTTGCATCGCATTCCAAGGATTGTGGTAAGGGTTTCCCCCTGGCGATCCTATGGGCATAGGTGTTGAGCCTTGCTTGCAGTTCCATTGGCTATGGAAGGGGTTGCCCCTGGTCAGCATCCTTGATGAGGGAACTCGTCCCTGCTATGGATTCCAAGGTCCTTGTGAGGAAGGAATTCCCAAGTTTTCCCCTGTGCAAGAATAATACCATGTACAGGATGTTGTTGTCCATAACCGGGGTTGCCCCCGACCGAGACGATAGCTAACGAGAAAGCGTTGTTACCAAATGCATCGAACAAAGAGAACGGTTTCGAACCAACTGGAATGTTATAAGAAGGAATTCCTTGACTACCTGCTCCAAACGAACTATAGTTTTTGTTTTCCCAGGCGGAGTGCTAGTGAGCTCTGTCGAGTAAAGGGAACGAAGGAGGTATATGACCCCCTCCGTAAGGGAAAGTGTTATAGGGAGATGAAGTGCCCCCCATAGATCCTTGCAGAGGAGCATTGGAGATCCCTACTCCGATACCTAAAGTTTGTAGAGTGGATTAGGGAAGTACAGTGCTTGTACCGAAGTAAGGCATCCCTTATGAGAATGGAGGGCCTGTCGCACTCTGAGTGAAAGGAGCAGTGATCGCCGCCATAGAGAGAACCAGACCATTGCCCGAGGTAGAGGTAGTCGAGACCATAGTGGCCTGGACCGATGACGGTTGGTTAGGAGGCGGAACACCTTCTGTAGTGACAGTCATAGAGGGAATATGAGTATTCCCTGAGGAAGTAGTAGTGTGTTTTTCCATTTCTACTTGTGACACTACCTGACGCTTGTAAGGTTGAACCTGTACAATGATGGGCATCAATAGATCAGTGATTGGAGGGTTATATGAACCAAGAGCTTACGCTCTGAGGTCAAAAATGATTGGTTCCTCTGGAATCAATTGTTTTCCTCTTGGAGATGACTCGGGCACAGTTTCCTATAACCCGGTCACCTCAAAAGACCCTTGTTGGTCTAGTTTGTGCCTTAGCGGTGGCAGGGGTGGTTCGAGATCAACCTATGATAGGCCCAAAATCCTTCGTGACCGGCGGGGCTCCTAATCCTCCATTGTGTGAGAAGATCAATTACACACTAGGGATTTATATAATTATTTAAAAACCATCACACACTAGTAAAATTTCCTATGAGATAAGACAAGCAGATCACTAGCTAGTTGGAAGAACAGTTACAACAACCAACACTAGAGAAACTTACCGGTGCAAGTGCAACTCGAATACGAAAGCACCCTTCGAGTATACTCTGCAAAGCGTGGCCTGATTTTTTCCCTAGGTACCATGGTATACCCCCGCAGTCACTTGTGTAAGTCACTAAGATAAAGGCAACTAGGTTGCCAGTGCGCGAACAGTCACCAGGCAATTACAGTCGACATTCGGGTGGACCGCAATGAGCAGTGTATCAAGCTCGAAACCTATCAAGGGTATAGAAAGAAAGTGCTCCAGAAGATGATTGAGGACCTCGAATAGATTCGAGACCCATGAAGCTCTGTGGAAAATGTGATCAACGGAATCCCAAGATAATCCATCTATATGTGTTCCCCACTACGCTTGGTCTAGATTTGGAGGGGTTATCTCCGCTACCTTTCCGCACATGACCTCATGTTTATCCCCTGTGTTAGAGGGGGGTCTTGGATAAATTTCACGGTTACGAGAATTTCAAGCACTCCCTAGCAAAGACTCTTATGTTTGTTTTTGTAGCCTTGAAGAGTTTCCTCTCCAATCCTAAATCAAGGTTCTAGCCTAGACTGTGTTGATGGACCTTATAAACACAAAGTATAATAATTTTTAATTAAGCATTAATTTTAGTGGTTGTATTAAGTCAAAAGGAAGGGGCATGAAACCAATGATGTTATTTTAAGAGACAAAAGAGAAGAGCATAAGATGAAACTGGAAACAAAAATACTTCTTCTTCACAAAAGATTTGCCAATTTAAGCTCTTTCACCAAAATTTTCGTAACTACTTTTCTCAAATCTTTGATTAAATACTTGAAACAAAATTTCACTCTACTACAAGCTACTTAATGTCCTAATCATTCAAGTAAATAACTTAAGAAATATTTATTTTTCCTTGGTAAACAAAGCAACTAGCCTAAACTACATTAAAAACAAAGAAATGAAAGACTTTTTTTTATTGTTTCATGCCTCAAAACAAGAAATTTGAGAATGAATTATTTTATTTTCTTCCAAAGAAAAAAAGGGAAAAATGATGACAAGACAAGACCAAGAAATGGCGTCTAGCCCAATCGCAAATCGCAGGGAGTCACTGACAACACCAAGTAGGAAAATCAAAGAAGACTCACCAACTTGTCTAAAAACCCTATTTAAAGAAAACACAAGAAACCTTTGGTCAAAAGAAAGCTAAATTGAAGTCAGACCTAGGCTACAGACTGATATAAAAGAGACCAATGCTAGATCAAGAAAACCCTTAAGGAGGGTGACTCCTGACAAGGAAGAGGATGACTGACTCTTCTTTTCACAAAAATTTTCTCAACAGGCACTCTACTAACACTTCAACAACTAGCGTATGTACACGGGCAGTCCAAGGGCAAGGCACGTATGCACGCATGTAGTCCCACTGCAGGTCGCGTACACCTCTGTAACTCCTCAAAAAAATGAAAAAACAACAGTCTAGCACAGGCAAGGAGTATTGGTATGGAAAAGCATCATCCCTTAACGACACAAAAGCTTACAAAAACTCATAAAATAGTGAATGAACTAATTCAAAGCACGCAAAAAGAAATATCCCCAAAGACCTTGAGGCATCCCTAGTATGGTCGCCAATTCTGCTATAGCGGGAAAACCCCTCTACGGACTACACAAAGGGTCTAAAGTGTAGGAAGAGCTAACCGTCTAAAGTCTCCTACTTTTTATCACTATCCCAACATTACCCCACAATCATACATAAAACACAAGAGAGAGGGATCTGGTAGGCCTACATTAAACTCTGCGTCCGGTGTCGATCCCTTTGTGCTTGGTTGTTTCCTGACTGCAAATCTCCTCCCAAGGCTGACCTGCATTCATCAAAAGACAAACAAGAAACTACAAGCATGCATTCTACATATGGATTAGTGGGTTAGACATCATAAACAAGAAACATAAACAAATCATATAAGTTTAAGACGTCATTTGGTGGGACGGAAAAAGTACTTTTTATATTAATCTCACAAAATTCACTTACAACATGAGACCGACACTGCTCCTCTTCACCATGCACCAATTTCTTCCACCTCTTCTTCTCCTCTTCAATTCTCTCTTAGGGAAATGGTAAGGGCTTTGCCACAACATAATATATATTTTCCATTTCCTGGTCCTCCCTAGCCAATTGCTCCTCCATAGGGACAACCACACGTCGGTGTTAAGTTTGTTCATCCCTTTCCCATTCAGCAATTTCATACTTTTGAAGATTTGAATATGGAAAATCTGGCCCATCGGCTGAATAATGCCAAGAAGAAAGGAAAAAACTGAAAAAATAATAACCCAGTACCAGGGGGAAATAACCCCCAACAAAACCAACCTGCTGGGGGGGAACTAGAATCAGGGTAATCAGAACCCCCAAGGGGACAATAATAACCTCCATAAAAAATTCCCTTGCACTCTTTGTGGTGAGCATGGACATTACACTCACCATTGCCCCCAAATTTTTGATTTCAAATGGATGAAAGACTCCATGAATGCGCCACGTCCTCCAGCGTCACTTGCCCCTCAGTAGGCCCCACAATAGTATTTGCAACAACCACCCCCAACCATGTTGTAAAACCCTACTCCACACCAAGGTGTGATGAATACCCAACAGGGCGTGCATCCTTCCCCACCACAAGTGGGTCAGTATCAAAACTCTGGAAATCCAACGGATCGCAATAGCCTCCTCACTAGCAAAGAAGAAATTCTTCTGGAAACGTGCAATTGTCAATACAGCGCACCCCCTGAAGCTACTCCCACCACTTCAGAAGAAACTTCAGCTACATACAGACAACCCTTGATGATTCCACGCCCTAAAACTGAACCCCCCATTCGTATCCCTCTCATTTTGTTACAATGGAATGTCAACAACCCTCAGGATAGCGCGGCACATAATTATAGTTTGGTCGATGACTTGGCACAGTCCCCTGCAGACATGTCAGTATTGGAGTTCCTCCAAACCTTTCCAACTCAACGAAAATCCTTGCTTTCTGCCTTGGGGGAAATCGACCCAGTTGATACTAGACTCATCACATTTGATCTAGATAGTGGGGAACCTCATCTCCCCGCTTTGGTAGCTTTCTAGATACCAGTCAAAATTCAGAACATCATGGTTCATTGATGTATCATTGATGAAGGTGCATCCACATGCATCATGTCCAAAATTGTATGGCAGAAACTTGGCTCCCCTGAGCTAGTACCATCTGCAATTACTTTAAGAGCTTATGATGGTCGACCATCCTCCCCTGAAGGGCTCTTTCAAAATGTCTCCATGGAACTCGGGGGAAAAACCATCCTCATCGACATTGAGGTTATCGATGCCCCGCTTGATTAAAACATCTTTTTTGGACGTAGCTACATGTACGCTATGAAGGAAGTAGCCTCTCCTATGTTTTGAACAATAATGTTCCCCCACAACAGGAAAATCATCACCATCAACCAAGTTTCACATTATGAGCCTAACCACTTTGCCAACATCGATAACATACTGCCTCTTGTCCGCACTAGTTTTGACACTTATCTACTCATAGATATGGACCCCATAATTTTCAAGGACCCATCCTTGCTAGGGGCATACCATGGAGCACCACCTCTCATACACCCCTTAGCACAAGTGTGTGTCGTATCTTCTAATGGAACTGAAACCGTAGATACCATTCCTCCCACTAAGGCTTCTCCACCTCTCGATGTACCACCAGTTGAAGAAATTTTACCTAAGGTATTACCTGAGAACCCTACTACACCAATTATCCCTGATTTCACCCTCCCCCAGGGGAAAATCTTGGTTTGGGAGACAATTCCCCAAGACATCACTCAAATCCCCTTCTTCTACACCCCACTGGGTGTACAAGCATTTCAGGTAGCTGCAACGCTTACCCTTCCCAACATGGTGCTCGCCATCCCTGTATGGTATCTACACTTGCTATAGAGGGAAAACCCCTCTATGGAATACACAAAGGGTCTAAAGTGTTGGAAGATCATCACCATCAAAACGGGAAAATCATCACCATCCACCAAGTTTCACATTATGAGCCTAACCACTTTGCCAACATCGATAACATACTGCCTCTTGTCCGCACTAGTGTTGACACTTATCCACTCATAGATATGGACCCCGTAATTTTCAAGGACCCATCCTTGCTAGGGGCATACCATGGAGCACCACCTCTCATACACCCCTTAGCACAAGTGTGTGTCGTATCTTCTAATGGAACTGAAACCGTAGATACCATTCCTCCCRCTAAGGCTTCTCCACCTCTCGATGTACCACCAGTTGAAGAAATTTTACCTAAKGTATTACCTGAGAACCCTACTACACCAATTATCCCTGATTTCACCCTCCCCCRGGGGAAAATCTTGGTTTGGGAGACAATTCCCCAAGACATCACTCAAATCCCCTTCTTCTACACCCCACTGGGTGTACAAGCATTTCAGGTAGCTGCAACGCTTACCCTTCCCAACATGGTGCTCGCCATCCTTGTATGGTATCTACACTTGCTATAGAGGGAAAACCCCTCTACGGAATACACAAAGGGTCTAAAGTGTAGGAAGATCTAATCGTCTCAAGTCTCCTACTTTTTATCACTATCCCAACATTACCCCATGATCATACATAAAATACAAGAGAGAGGGATCCGGTAGGCCTACCTTAAACTCTACGTCCGGTGTCGATCCCTTTGCGCTTGGTTATTTCCTGACTACAAATCTCCTCCCAAGGATGACCTGCATTCATCAAAAGACAAACAAGAAACTACAAGCATGCATTCTACATATGGATTAGTGGGTTAGACATCATAAACAAGAAATGTAAACAAATCATATAAGTTTAAGACGTCATTTGGCGGGACAGAAAAAACACTTCTTTATATTAATCTCACAAAAGTCACTTACAACATGAGACCGCCATTGCTCCTCAAACTTGGTCCTGGGCTCCTCTTCACCATGCACCAACTACTTCCACATATTCTTCTCCTATTTAGTTATATCTTATGGAAATGGTAAGGGATTTGCAATTGGGGCAAAGGGGGATTGATAAAATGGGCATATTTTCTTTGCTCTCATGCTTCCCCTTGCAATGGGACCCCAACCCCTTCTTTTATAGGAAAAAATGGATGGTAATGGTTAGGGTGACTGGCTATGGGTAGTCAAACGGTTAAGTAATGACTCGAAAACCAGTATCCTGTGAAATTTTCCACATTTCACGATATTATGTGAGTGTACGTGGGATGTAATGGATCAACAAGAGTGTGTACACGGACAGTAATGGTGCAGGGTGCATAACCCTCAAAATGATGGTTTTTAGAAGAGTTTTTCAATAATGGCTTGGTAAAGACAGCAAGTTAGATGGCCTCATGCCAGGTATGCATGTCAGGTGCAATTTAGGGTTATAACAACACCAACCCGCGATGGTTCCTCAACCATCCCTCCCTCCTCAATCAGAGGGAATCCTAATGCAAATTCAAGTACTAACTCCGGCCACACCACCCTCACCCCCAATTTCCAGCACCACTTCCACAACAGGGGGCAAATGGAAGAATAAAGAGTCCACCTCTCCAATTTCTCCCCGATTTCAACCTCCTTTCACACTATGAGAAAGAGAGGGACACCCCACGAATATATTTCCTTCTCTTCCTGAGTTACGCAAACCGATCCAACTCCCTCAAGAAACCACATCACTCGTCACTTCACCGAGCACCTCTAGTACTATGACCATGTCTTCCACTACAGGCGTAAAGGGCTGCGAAACAAATTCGCTTGCAGCATCTATTCAAAGTATGGCCACTACACTCATCATTTTCGAGATCTACTTCAGTTTCGACAGACGCTAATGGTAGTATGCCAAACCTTTCATCAAGATCCCTCTCCACCCACCCCTTCGGGTACCCACATCATC
>JASDQU010346174.1:0-12492 GCA_032191745.1 Picea mariana
ATCAACACCTCCTTCTTCTCCTTCTTCTTCAAGTTCAAGTTCTAAATCTAATTTAAAGAAAAAAAATTATAAGCATAAAAGTGAAATGCCATTGTTAAAACTTGATGTAAAATTTGAGTTGCCCATATATGATGGTGAAGTAAATGAAGAAAAACTTGACAATTGGATCAAGCAGATGGAGGTATACTGCAATGTGCAACAGATCAAAGATGAGGCCACACAAAACAAGTTGGCATCTTTGAGACTTGCAGGTACAACTCTCATCTGGTGGCAAAGCAAGCTGAAAAAGGGAACACAACATGTGGGTAATGTATTTCCATCATGGAAGAGTTTCATTTATGCACTTAGGAAACAATTCTATCCTTTGGGTTATAAAGAAAAAGCATTAATTGAATGGCAATCTTTAAAACTACGAAAAGGACAAACAGTGCAAGAATACACCGATGGATTTCGAAAAATGGCATTAATGTTAGATATCCCTTTGCAAACACAAGAAACTCTTATGAAGTATATAGGAGGTTTACCTATGCATATTAGAAACATTGTTTTCATGTTTGGACCCACTAACCTTGATGAGGTTTCTGTTCAAGCTACGTATATTGAAGCAGGGAAAGAAGGTGTGTCAGGGGAATCATCGTCTTCAAGGAAAGAGGACAAGAGGAAAAGACATGGCAAGAATGAAAATGCAGTGACGAGGAAGGAAGGAAAGCCCTCTTGCAAACATTGCAAGAAAGAGGGACATGATGAGGACAAATGTTGGCAGTTGCATCCCGAGAAGAGGCCAAAGTTGTTCAAGGAGAAGAAGGGAACACAAATAGTGGCAATGACAACAAAACCCATAGACTTGGGATCGGATTCAGGTGATGAGTCAAAGATCTCATTGGTTGGTATGACAGGTAAAATTGGTGAAGACATTGATTGTAGAAGCAAGTTGTTTCATATAAGGGTAATCATGTGACACAGTAAGATAGACACATTAATCGACAGTGGATCTCAATCTAATCTAATCTCAGAAGAATTGGTTAAGCAATTGGGATTAAAAACAAAACTACATCATAAGCCTTACACACTTAAATGGATAAGAAATCATCATCAAATGCACATAAAAAAGCAATGCATAATAAAATTTGCAATTTCATCTAAGTATGTGGACAAAGTAACATGTGATGTAGTGCCATTAAGAGAATGTGGAATGGTCTTAGGTAGTCCATACTTATATGATCGTAAGGCAATCTTCTACAGGACAAAGAATCAATATCAATTTACCAAAGCAGGTCAAGATTATGTAGTTCATGCTCATCATGTTAAAGAAAATAAAACACTTCAAACAATGGAACAATTAAAGAAGGAAGTGCAAGCAAGAAACAAACCAATAATTGTTTCAAATGAAGTAATTGATCTTAAGCAAGACCAAGAAATGATTGTTGAATGCAAAATCAATCATAAGTTGCTTAAAGATAAGCTCATATCGTGCAAATATTACAAGTATATCAGCTCATTTGCAGTCATCTTTTTGATACTATCATTAGTAATTTTTTCTAAATGGATGGTAGTGGCTTCAGTAAGATGTAACAGGGTTCAAATGGCTAACAATATACTGTCAGTTGTCATGATTGTGTTACAGTTGATCTTGATGAGACAGGTGCACAGAACAGAGTTCAGAGACAAAGGACAAGCCGGGTGGCCTATCCCAAGCTTGTTGACTGGTCAGTAACCTTTTGGGGACCAAAAGGTCTTTTAGTGGGGAGGTGTGATCCAGAATCGAATCCAGAAGCCTGACAGGGCTCAAAAAGGCTCAAAAATGAAAGTGCTCGTAATTCGACGAAACTAGAGCCATTGTGTCTGTCTCGTCTTCCTGATTTCGACCATATATTTACTTCGTCAAACGGGCTTCGTATGCGAAAGATATCACGTTCTGTCTGAAAAACCAAACAGGCAAAAAAAGGGGATGACTGTACAGTCTGTACAGTGCCACATGGCAGGTTGACTGTACAGATGATGTGGCAGATCTTGGAGATGACACATGGCAGGTGATGTGGCATATGACAAACAACTGGACCAATCTATGGGTGACACATGTCACCACTGTAAGGGTGACATGCGGCACGGGATGACATCAGCAGGTGACTGGGCAGGTACGATGGCAGAGTACGTGGCAGGTGACATGGACCATCCGACATTCGACACTTGGCAGTTTTTTGGTTGGGTGTTGAGGTGCCACATGGCCTATTCATGGGCTGCCACATGGCACCCTGTGGTTGGTTCATGGTTTTGTATAAAATTATATGGGTTTCACCGGGGTCGAACCCCCGACCTATCCTCCGGGCAACGGACTGGTAGGACCGGGCTAACCACCTGGGCCACTGTTTGTGCTTATTCTATATGCAACGAACATTTTATTTGAATTGAGTTGTAACGATATTCGGTGGGCAAAAGGGATGGGGCTTAGCCCCAGCCCACGGTATGTTATTTGATATATGACTGTTCCATATAAACGGGAGCGCATGGATTACCATATGTGCGGCGGTTTGGATAGGGCCTAGCCCTTGGACCCCATGCCAACACATAACCACTGCCATAGGACCAGGGGTCTATCCACCTTTTTGGGTGCGGGAGGTTATACATTATAGCCGTGGACCTATGCAAGCTCCCCACGACCAGGAGCTAGCGCAGGGGAAGGGCCAGTGCATAGCCCGACGGGCTAGCGCTCGGCCACATGGCCCGATATGACCAGGAGCGCGCGCAAGTTTAGGGGTTGCACCCTAATTTTATTCAAAAATGGGTTTTTTGTTTAAGTTTTGGGATTTTAATTGATTATATGCCTGATATTAATAGATTTTCTCCATTTTTGGGAGATATTGGGCATTTTTGGAGCCCAAATTTTGGGAGGAAGTTGGGGATGGATAACCAACTTTAGATCTATATAAACCAGGCCTGTTTGAGACCATGGAGGACAGTCAGAGTAGAGTTATGCTGAAGGGAATCCAATCCAAAACCATTTTTATGCAGGGAATCTATTGAGGAGCAGACGCTTGCGGGCCATTTCTGGGAGCTCCAGACGTCCGTTTTGCGTGTCATTTTCTTTGCAGGGTTCTAGAGATCTGGAAGAACTTGACCAGATCAGTCTTGTAGCCAATTGGCACTTCTGCAAGGTACTTTTGAGCTTTTGAACAGAAATAAAGAAACCTCCCCCACAAAGATAAAGGCCTGGAGACGTAGGCAACGTTGTGCCGAACTCCGTTATCAATTCTCGTGTTATGGTTTGTTGTCTATTATTTCATTTCAGATCTGCAAATGTGTATATGGATGTCATAATTCCTCTTCTTTCCTCATTCTTTCATTAAGCTTCTCAATTGGATAATTAACGCATGCAAAATTAAAACTCAACCATAGTCATTAAAAGATCCTACGGATCATTAGTGCATCCTCATATTCACATGGGTAATGACCAGATGCACCATATTTATCTATGACTTGGTCAGTGACCCAACTGTTGGGGCATATCATTGGCATATTTTCTTTTAAACGGTCAAGATAAGGCATGCTTCTACCATTCAACAGTCTGAATTCTTTCCTATCACTCTCCCATTTCCTCCTCCTCTATTCGTAAAATGTGACCCATGGATGTGTTTCCTCTGAATTGTAAAGAATGAATTTATTGATGTCATCAATTTCTGAATTCGTTGATGTATTCATGAAATCAAACCAACATATAGTACATATGAGATCATGAAAATATACATTATGAAGTTCAGTGTGAATAGTTACTGTGTATAAATTTGACAAATGATAAGTCACTTACTATTTATCAAGCGCCTTTTTCCATTTGTTTGGAGAAGCTCCCCTTATCTTTTGTCTTCATTCCTTTCATCATCCCAAATCAATGCACCTGGTGTGTTGTCAATCTGCTTGATGTACTCACTTGCATAGTAGAAAGACTCATATGATATGTATCCCTTTGCCATAGACCCCTCGGGATTTTCCCTTTGACGAACAAATCCTTTCAATTTATTCATGTACCTCTGTAAAAAAAAATCCAATGACAAGAGACCACCTCAACTAATTCAACCTCATCTACTAGGTGAATTAGAAGATGAACCTGCAAGTCCATGAAACTCGGCGGTAGTTCCTTCTCAAACATACAAACAATCTCAACTATCTCTTGATGCCACCATGGAATCATAGCCATATGAATCTCCTTTGATTTGATCCAATGTACAAATGCAAATAATTTAGATATGGAATACCTTGGGTCATGGGGGAAGTCATGGTTCACACACCCACGCACAAGCAAAGGATAATGATACTACAAAGTAAACACATAAAAAATTAATTATGTTTTATCCCATGGCATAAAAATAAAAATTACAAATAATAAATTCATATTTTTGACATACGTCGTACCTTTAGAAGGTTCAAATGGTCATGTGATTTCAACCCCAACAAATGGTATTGATGCACAATGAAACAACGTCATAGGGAAGGCCCATATAAATAAGGCACCTTCACACCCAATATAACTTCATTTTCCAAAGAAAGATATTCTTTCTTCAAAATCCATGGAACATCACCTTCTTTGAAAGACCAAGAGGGACCAACCTCTCCTCTACTTTATTGTCTTGGCCAATGTTTCTTTTTAGTTTTTGAAGAAATAAGATCTCTCCTCACATCCAATGTATCACTTTCTTTCCATGATATGTTCCTCCATAAAGAAGATGAAACATTTTTAAATATATGCATGGGATCTAGTAAGTGGGAAATCTTAAGATGCTCCCAATAGGGGAGATCATAAACGATAGACTTCCTTTTCATACCAATGGGAAATTTCTCAACATAGGTGTCTAAGAATTCTGGATCATCGAAGATAGGCTTCCCATTTGAATCGAACAATTTTGCAATATCCTTCTCCTTCTCTCTCGCATATGCTCTAAGCCATTCTACTGGTGTCATTATTGCAGGCCTTTGGGTTCTCTTTGATTTACCATTGAAAGTGGATGTTTCTATTCTATAAGAATGTTATTTTGGGAGGAATACCCTCGAGCAGTCATACACTGGATTTCGTAGGTGGTTGGACCACCTAGCCTTCAGAGAAGGTCCCAAACATTTACATCCATGATAGCCTTTAGTTACAAGACCTGCAAAATTATTGTATACATAACACGTTAGCGTTTAAGAATATAATGTCAATCACAACGAATTAAATATGCAAATAAATATTGTTACGTATATAAACAAATCAATAAACATGTTAATTACCAGAGAAAACTCCTAAGCCTGGATAATCATGTGTGGTGTAAGCACATATTCCATACAACATAAAAATCCTCTCTATTGTGATGGGTTTTGATACATCGTATACATGCAGCCCTTCCCATAATTCCTTCAATTCATCTACCAATGGTTGTAGGTAGACATCCATATTATTCACTTGTCTTCTACAAGGGACTATAAGAGCCAACATAAGATGTTCATTCTTCACGAAAAACCATGGGGGGATAATATTATTGATCACTACTACATGACAAACATAATAGTTGGTGTTTTGGAGGGAATATGGGTTCACGCCATCCATTGCTATGTTGATTCATAGACTTTGTACTTCATCCTTGAATTTTTATGGCCATGTATTCTCTATATGATTCATGGCTATTGAATATGTTAGGATTCACATAAATCCCAACTCACTTCTATGCGAGGCATGCTATCCTTGCAACATAGCTAATTCTTTGCAATGAAAGAGCCTCTGAATCCTTGGGATTATAGGCATGTGCCTCAATATCTTATGAGGAGGACTATGCGATTTACCATTTTTATTTGATTTATGGTACCTCTTATGCCCACATTTAAGACATATCTCTTTGTCTATATATTCTCCTCTATATAGAATACAATCATTCGGACATGCATGGTATGATATATACTCAACACCCAATATTTTCAAAAAATTCTTTGCCTCTTTGCAGCTACCGGGAAAAACATTATCACTAGGAAGAACCTTATCTTTGAATATCCTGCAATTAGTAGGCAATAGAAATGTACAAGGTCATTTAACATTTATAAAAGAAACTATTTCTAATGTTGATTGTGTGACAGGATTTCTCAAAATTAATATAAGGCACTTTTTGGTCAATTACCTCAATATTTATGAGAAAAATGTGTTTGACTTGCCAAAATTTACTTCCATGTTGTACAGTAACATTGTTTTCCCAAGCTGGGTAGACTTTGACTAGGCACTATGTCCAAAGAGAGGGATGGTGAAAGTAGATTTTAGGCTTTCGAAAATGGTATCATTGATATGAGAATAATCCCCTAGCTCATCATTCTGGAATGTGTTTAACAACATTGTCTCCATGGTAGTCGAATCCCGTAAGTAATCATCCATACCAACCTCTTTTTTATTGTCTCCATTTCCAACTTCTGAAGAACTACTATTGTTGTAGTCATTCCTAATTGGTGAATCTGGATGTAGTGAGAATTGAATAGGCGATTGATTCAACCATTCTTGGTACGCTTCCTTCCCGATTTGTGCTCTCATTGCGGCCTTCTCTCAAGTTGACATTGTTGTGGCGTGCAACAAAAGATGGTAGATAAGTCACTCGTCATCAGAAGAATCATTATTTCAAAAATATTGAACATTAGTACATCGATGATATTAGTAAGAAGAATGCAATAATTTGTTTGTTCAAATTACATTATACCAAACAATTATTACCATTGCCGACCAAGGATTGTAGCTGGAAGATGGAAAGTCACAATTGTTAGGGTAAAGTGGTTGTCAATTTTCATCTACCAACTTCTTGCGGTATGTTGCTCTTGATAAGACCTTCCGACGTTTTTGAACCAGTAATGGAATATTTTCTTCATCTGAACTCGATTATGAATCAGGATCCTGCATATTTGGATACATTTTTATTTAGATTGACATGGATAAAAACAAATTCAATGAGATAATAGAAACATAAATAAAATAAGTTAAACTTACTGGAAATGGAAAGGGAGAACTCTACGATGGACTTTGAGCGATATGGAATGGGATGAAATTTGAAAAAATAGCCATTTGATCATATAATAAGGTTTTCTCCCTGCATTTCAACAAAATTAGAAATAAATTTTCCTGTACATATCTAAAATAAATTTCAACGACCATACCACAATATGAGTTTCAATATAGTTTTGAAACCATTTTTTAAGAATAAGGCAACATAAAACATAAAATGTATACTGAAGTATTGTAATTCATGTGAATTTATCCTAAAAGATAATTTAAAATGAATATACTATTTTATGTGCAAATAAAAGTTCCAATAACTTTAAAAGCACCTTGGTGCACTTATAAACCACAAACGCACCGATGCACATATTAACAATAAGCACTGGTGCATTGAAAAATCAACCACACCGTGTTTCGAGATTTTGTTAATAAAAAATAATTATGCCTCTGGTGCGTCAATTAATATGGATGCATTGGTGTGCAATGTAATATGGCCACACTGGCGCGTCTTACATAGACACACCGTCGTGCCGAAAAAGTTAAAAAAAACACGATTTTTTTAAACAATTAAAAAAAGAGTGGGAATCGATTTTCATCAAGTTATTTAAATACTTAGAATCTATTCACTATTTCATTATTTTACAAAATTTTGCAGGGGAGAGACTTGCAAGAGAGACATACAGAGGAACATTATGGAGGAGTAAAATACTTTGTGTTAGCACTCGGTATATTTCCTAGAGGTTGAAAAAGAAGAAATTTACTAAGGTAACCTTAACCAACCACTTTAGAGATGGGATCTAGCCCTTCCAGCTCCAGAGAGGGATCTCTCTGTATGATTTAGTTTTGTTTATCTTCAGATATTAGGCTAGTTAAAGAAATCGTTGGTTTTGTTGTAGAGGGTTTGTAAAGTTGGTTGAGACAAACTACACGTCCATTGGGCTATGGGGTCTATTTTAAATCAAATCTGAGAAATAACCAGAAACGCCAAAGAAGTTTTCCACAGGGCGAGGTGATACATTCACTGGATCTTTAATATTTAAAATGATGAATGGAAGAACAGATGAGGAAAATAACTTCAACTAACAAGCAGTTAAGAATATCTTAATTGAAGATATTCAGAAGATAAACATTTAAATCTCTAGAATCGGAAACAGGGTATCAGAGATAAATCCTGCAACATAACTCTATTCATAAAGATTAGATTTCAGACAACAAAATGAAATACGGAGAAAGAAAACATTAACTCAGGGAGTCACATCACCAGTGAACATACGCAAGAATCCTGTAAAACACCTCTTCTTTATTAATGGTGGATCTCTCCAAAAATGATACAGCTTGATAGCAGTCGGGTGTGCAAAATCAACAACCCCTCAATACATCGAAAAATGGAGTATTTATAAAACAAAATACATACGCTCCTTTCATAACTGATCAGGACGTGCTCATACTATTTTAAGACTACTATCTTAACTAATCAAAACTGTTTTTGATGACTCATTACAACTGTATACTGAATTTCATGGGTAGGTCGTTGGCGAGGTGCCTCCGCAACCTCTGCTGACAGGACAGCTGACTGGAAGCGACAGCTCATCTACTAATCTAGTAGATCACACAGTTCTTCCCATCTGATGTGACCTGGCACTGTTACTTTAAGCAATCTCCTGTACACTTTGTCCATGTATGTGTACTTAGCAAATGTAGGCTTGATGACGAAAATGTGCTTAATTTCATGTTGGATACTAATATCCAACTGCAAGGCATCCATGAATGCTCTTCCGGTAATGCTTCCCTGTATGCCTGCGAACTTAGAACTATCCTGGGACACTTCAATCAACCTTTTCTTATAATCAGGGAGCGTCATCAATTTGTCATTTATGACCTTCATACTAGGTAGGCCCTTCCTTTGCAGAGCATCTATCTTGTGGAAAAACTTCTACACTCCCTGATCCATGACTTGGATCTTCTCCTCAAGCTGAAGCATGAGACCTCTTTTGGTCAGAACTCTTTTCACTTCCAATATGGTTTCTGTCCTGTCTTCAATTTTCAACTCTTCGAGTTCCTCCTGGGTCTTAGAATTTAGGAACCTTATGATTTCATTTGCCTGGGCTGGCATGTCGCCCAGTTCCATTCTGATTTTCTCCACAACCTGTTTTCTCCTCTCGAGCAACTCGTTCTGTTCAAACATGATTTGAACCATTGGCCAGATTTCATTAATGGACTTAGAAATATCCGTCCACACAAGCTCTTTAACCTCAGCCAAGGTCTTTCCGGCCATTGTCTGTTTCTGGAGCTACCGCAACTCCTTCCTGATCTGCTCATTCACATGCTTCTCCTTTGACAGACTCATCTGAAAAGAAGTCTTCAGCTCTTGGAGATTCTCTAATTATTTCTTAAGCCTGCTGATTTCTGACTCTTGCAGGTTCATTCTTTCCATAGACTTGGCCAGGTCTGTAGATCCTTCTAGAAGGGGAACTGATGTTGCATATGGAACGACTGTCACCGTTGGTGTTGCAATTGGGATAGCGCTCAATGGAATGCCTTCCATTGTCTTTGCCTACTCTTTCTCCTTGAGCAGTCTCTCCATCTCTGCTTCCATCTCTTTTAACTGCGCATTCTGTTCCAGGAGTAATTTCAGCATCTCATCCCTTTCGCCTTCCCTTTCAGCTATTTCTTTCGTCTGTGGGTCCTCTGTTGGAGGGAGCTTTAGCTTTTTTCTCAAAGAGGCTATGTCAACATTTTTCTTCTTAATCATTTCCTCAGCAGCCTTGAAGTTCGTCGGGTCGTAACCGATCTTGAGGACCAGCTCCTCTAGTGTATTTATCCGGTTATCTTTCGCGAAGGAAGATATTTTCTCCAGCTTCAGTTGAGTCTGGGCATTGCTCAAAGCTACCCGAAACTTTGATGCAGAAGTTGAAGCGTGGGCCAAAGTGTGAAAAATCATCTCTCTCGTTTGCTTGTGCAGATCCATCTGATCTGCCGTATGCACATCCTTTGTTTGAAACTAAAACATGGCCCTCTTGTAATCAGACATTACCTTGGGATCCGCCACCTGTGCTTGTAGGAATGCCATATGCATCCTACCCTTTTCTGTATCAAACACTGAAAGGAGTCTATGTTGGGCAGTGGATGACTGCTTCTGGAACTGTGCATAGGTGTTTCTTGTGAGCGTCTGGTTCCTCTTTCTGATCAAGCCATATTTTTCAAAAATGCCCAGCTTGGGCCCAGTCTTGCTTGGCGGAGTATCTAAGGGAGAATCTTTGGGTTCTATTGCTTTCGTTCCCTCTTTATGCTGACTGGAGCCGAAAGGGAAACTAAATTGCTTGGCCCTAGTGGTGGCCACTGTGGTAGTCACTGTGGTAGCTTCTGTTGTAGTGTCGGGAGTTGAGACTGTCTTCGGCTTCTTGGAGTGAATGTGGAATTCCTCTGAAGACACCTCAGTTACAGGAGGAGATGATTCCTGTCGAGGCCTCTTCTCCTTGAGGACCTGAGGCGTGGTAGCAGGTAGCGCGCTTGTTGAGGGCACCTGCTGTTCCAAGTCTAACAAAGTATCAGGCAGCCATACTGCCTGATTCGCGAATTTATCAATGTCTGGCTTGGGCTCGTGAGTATACGGGGTATTTTTGTTTTTTACCCTCATGTCTGAAATGATCCCATGCGGATCATAACGCCAGATGAAACTGGTAGAGAAATTCATACCCTTCAAAATTTGATCTGCTTCTTCCCCTGCACCTCGGCTGTTGCAGATGAAAGGGCCAATTTGACCCTTGATTCTCAGCTGCTGCTTTTTCTTAAGGGAAACAAAGTGAATATCGTCAGAATTCATAATCTGCCTTATATATTCTAGTGCGAAGACCCTTACCAGTACATACCGAGGCAGTTTATAAGGCGCCAATTCGCACCCAAAGATTCTAATTTCCGTGTGATTCTGGCATAAATACCAGTCTCCCGTCTGAACGTTGTCTGAGAGGTGCAAGATCCTCTGGACCTCATCATTTATTCGTGGCTCAGTCATGCCATGCAACATACTTACCACAGGGTGGTAAAACCGGTCAATGAAAGCCGTGAAGTCATATTCAACCGAATTGTGCTTTAGAAGAGAAGTCCACGTCGTGACTGGCTGGGGCTTCCCGTCGGAGTCCATCTTCTGCATGGAGAAGTTGAACCTGTCGGCTTGGAAATAGAGGAACATGTAAGCCAGAATGGATGAATACCTGAACATGCCTTCGGTGGGGAAATTGACGAACTACTCATGGATATTATTGGCTAGGAAAGTGTTGTAATCGAACTACGTGGTTGGTTGTTCGTCATTTGAGAAGATAGATAGGAAGCCCAGGATGGGCTCGTCCACCCACTGATCAGAATAATACCCAAGTAGGGCACACAGAGATGAAATAATCTGATTCCCTTTGGTAGAAAACATAGACGAGGGGTACGGGAGATTGGTGGACGGGAGTGGAGCTGAAGTGGGAAGGAAAAGCTCGAAAATTTGAGCTCTTTGTGGGAAAGACATTTTCTGGTACAGCTCGGTGAGGATTTCTAAGTTAAAGGGTGATGCAGCTTCCGCTCGGGTGATTTGCAGCATTTGGTCGATATCCTCTGGGGTGATGAAGAAGAGGACGTCCCCAGACGATGAAACAATGGCTTTCTGGTCAGGGACGTAGTGGACCTGGCAATGGAGGGCAAATTCGGGGAAATTATGGATTTGAGGGAAGAGGTACAGAGGTAAATTGGACTCCCAGAGTCCAATTTCGTCGTTCTGGTCCAGGAAAACCTCTCGGAGCCACGACCGGAGATCAGAGAAGTCGAAACTACATATGGTATCGGCTATCAAATGGTCCTTGTCGACCAGGGGAATTTTATCCAAGTCAATTGGAGGAGGAACAAACGGATTTTCTTCCTCTTCAGCTGGCTTCGTTTTAGACACCATCTCAGCAACTGTACCTACAACAAACAACGTTAGTGGGGTCTACTGGGGGTGGAGGAAAACGACGGGGAAGCAATGGGAAGACGATAGATATGTTCTCTGGTGCGATGGATGGTTCTGGCGCGAGGGATGAATGATGAGTGAAAATGGGCACAACGGTATTTTTATTCAAAACGAGGTCGGTCGGACGCGAGAAAATGGTCAGCATGACAACGGGCATATTATCCCGTTATTAATGGACAACGGGCCACTTGGGGTGATATGGTAGGTGACACAAACCAAAGTATATGGACGATTGACGTGGAGGTAGATGATTGGGGGTAAAAGTCGCCAAAGGGGGCTGCTTATGAGTGAAGGGAGTTATGGGACTGACAACCTGGACGGAAGGAAGTTATGGGAAGTGACCCGACCCCAGCAACAAGTGGGCCAAGTGGGGGGTGACGTCCAGGGGCATATAGGAGTCAGACCGCATGTGGGGGATGTGACCTCTGGACCATTAGAACAATGCCACCTGTAATCAGGGGGCCCGTCGCAGGAATATTCATTCCGGACCCCCCCCCCCTTTGGTTAAAAATAA
>JASDQU010346174.1:12592-23443 GCA_032191745.1 Picea mariana
TGATGCGCTGCCAGTCGGAATCCGTTGAAGAATCTGGGCAAAGTTGTCCATCATCGCGTTCCTTTGTTTCTTGAGGGCCTCCTCGAGCAACATTTTGATAGGATATCCTACTCCCTCATCTTTCTTTTCTTCCCCCATGGGCATTCGTCGGGGTTTGCGAGGCTGATCTTGCAAAGGTTCAACCAGATCGAGCCCCAACTC
The DNA here is from genome assembly GCA_032191745.1 of Picea mariana. Lineage (NCBI taxonomy): Eukaryota > Viridiplantae > Streptophyta > Pinopsida > Pinales > Pinaceae > Picea > Picea mariana. The sequence continues at coordinate 12,794 of JASDQU010346174.1, forward strand.
CCTATACCCCGATCTCATTGGGGACATGCAAAGAAGGATCGAGAATGAGCAGACTGCTCTGATACCACTGATCTGGATTTATGTAGGAACACAATGAAATACAGAAATACACATAAACACAGAGATGCAGCGAAAATAAGACTTCATTTCATTGATAACAAATGACTTAAATATGCTTACAGACAGAATGGAAATAAACTAGCTAGGGCGCTGGTAGCTTATCTCTGAGAAGAGATGTGGTGGATACTAGCCTCTAAACTATGTTACAATGAGGCTCGAAGGCCTATTATTATTGAGAAATAATGGAAAACCCTAAACATCCAAAGACCTAACCCTAGGAGATGAAACGCCAAGACTATGGGCCCCATTTGGGTAAGTTGGTACATCAACTTCCCGAGGACGTAACTTTGGCATACGATTTCCGTTTGACGCATTCTATACCTCGTTAGAAATATCTATCCGAGGACTACAACTTTTGGTTGCTCCCCGTTTTCCAAAAAAAACGTCGTTTAAGGCCTCAAAACGGCTCTGGAAGTTCAAGACCCGAAAAACTGCTAAAAATAGTAAACTGTGCGGAAACTGAAAAACTGAAAGAAGCAATGGTGGGGGTCCAAGTGGAATAGGTGTGTGGCCACCAATATCCACCTGGATCACCTTAGTTCCCTTAATTTTGGTTATTCTGCTTTCCCTTCCCTTTTTTTCCTTTTTATTTTGATTAGGGGGATTGGGAGTGGTTTGTTGTGTGTACATTTTCCCTTGTGGAGGGGGTGTAGGTTGACCAATAAGGGTTAAAGGTACAATTGTTGAAGGGGTCTGAGTAGGTGGCAGTGGTCCATGAAAGGGGTAATAGGGATTCATGGAAGCCCCACCACAAGAATATTTGTTACAAGGAGTCCCATGGACATGTGAATGTACATGGGATGAAGAGTAAGTGGTACTAGTGCCTAGTTGTGATGAGGAGCGAGAAGAATCCTAAGGGGGATTAGGGTATACATAAGAAGTGTTGATCCCTCTATAAGGGTTACCATATCCACTAGGCATAGGAGGATTGGGATGTGGATAGGTATGTGACATATATATGATAAGGTCATCAACTACATTAGGTAGGATAATATAGAGATACCCTGATTAGGCATATAACATATCATACTATTGTGATTTTTGGAGAGATTTTTCCTCATTCCTAGGTAGATTCATGGCTACATTATTGGAAATGGGAGGAAGAAGGGGTTTCAAGAACCACTCCATGGGAAAATAATAACTTATATCAAATTGGCATAAGCCTTGTCATCCAAACCACTCGTGGATGTGATCCAAGATGTGAGTAGCAATGGTTTGATGAAAACTGGTCAAGATTTTTATCTGTATGTCATGGAGAACTAGAATCTAGAAGAAGGTGAGGAGAACCTTATCTATGGATTCAAAGGTTCCATGGGTATTACAAGGTTGGTCTGTGTACCACTTGGACATAGAACCTATCAATGTGCATTGAAAAAGTCTCAACGTAATTGGATCCTCCATTATGAAGTTATAGGAAAACTAAAGGTGGAAGGACATGATATGGTTAGAGGGATCCTGTCCAAGTTTACCCTCAAAGTTTGGGATGTCAGAGGGAAGTTTTTTTGGAATATTGGACCAAGTGGGATCATGGTGGATGCGATTTTTTTATTAATTTGTTCAAATAGGGAGATTTAAACTTGCCATAAAAAAGAATAGAAGGTTGGTTGGCATTGGGTCCAGGATTAGCTCCAGCCATGGTGGAACTTGGGTTGGATGAAGATGAAGGAATTAAGGAGGTGAAAGTGTTCCTAGAACTAGATTTACCAATTCCCATGAATGGGGAGGAGGGTTCCAAATCAAAATATCTAGAATCCCAATGGGTTGGCTAGGGTGAGTAGCCTTATTTGATCGAGTAGGGAAGATAGTGTGTCTAATGGGGAAATCTGGTTCAAGGCCTTGCAATAGATGAGACTATTTCCTATGGGGAGATATGGTATCACGAGGCAAGTATCACCCTAGAAAATATAATCAAAAGGATAATAGAAATGAAGTGACGAACTAATAAAATATTAATCAAAACACACACTATGTGATTAGGTGGTGCATTGAGTGATTTTAAATGTGTTTGAAAAAAAATGAATGTCCTAACTCAAGCAGTTCCATCCTATAAATAGAAAGAACTCTAGCCTATAATATCAATTAGAATCACTCAAACAAAACCTAGTCTATGTACGGGGGCCTCCCAAACAACTAACAATACAGGGAGATGAGGTCCTGAATCCCCAACATAGATAAGTGAATATATGAAAGAGGCAATTATAACTATGGGGCAGTGGGTAGTGAGAGGTCCCAAAGTCCCATGTAAATATTTCTCAGGTTCCCTCCCTCCTGCAAGAGCCACCTAGGTAAGGATACCTAATAATGGTCACTAAGATGCCTCTTTATAGACACATGTAATAGGTTACCTTTCCTTCAAGATGAAATCAAATAGTTTAGGGATCTTCAATAGTGAAAGATAAAGGAGTCACAATCACACATTTGGTCCATAACTTGGCATTATCCACTCTAAAAGAGTGACCTTGCTACCAAATGGGATGGGACCTATCTGATAGAAAGGATATTGGCTCCCTAAAAAGTAAACCTCTATGTTTTGATGTAAACGAATAAGGGGAATTATTTGGATTCCTATTAGCAAATTCCTAATCTAACGAAAAAATTATTTTTGGTTCCCAAGTGGGCTTAAGTGTTTGTTAAATTACGGGTTAATTTTAAGGTTGAGCTTGGCTTCATAACTTACTTTGATCATTAATTCACAATGCTTACAAAGTCCATTGGCTTCATAACTTACTTTGATATTATATTTTTATCTACTTTTTAATAGGATTTTTCATTGATGCCTTGATAATTTTTCCCACTTCCTTTCAATAGGAAATGGTATCGAATTAATAAGGAATAAAGATCTCACTCAACATTGATATTTAGATGGAACACCAAATTTGACCACTATAATAAGGTTAGTTTATGATACAAATCTAAATACTAATCCTAGTAATAAAATTGAGTCATAATTTAGGGTGAATGTTCCTATATTTTCACCACTCAAGCATCGATATGTAAACAAAGATCGAGGGAAGCGAAGGAAAAAAATAACTCAAGCTCAAGGGAAACGAGGGAAAAAAACACAGAGCTCAAAATATGCCCTTCTTTTGTTAGTGAATCCCCATCAACCATCCTTCACTGTGAATGAGCTTAGTTAAAAATATCCTCGGTAAATCCTAGTTTCAGATCACCACCAACTAGGAGAAAGGGTCTGAAGGAGAAATCCAGGTTCTATCTAGGTGTGAAGTTGGCTAACAGGAGAAGTGGGAGAAATAATTTAAAAAACCGATTGACATCGAAGAGCAAGAGCAACAAGGGTAGCGAGGGGAAGGAGGCCGAGGTAAAGGAGATGAATTTCAAGGGACTAAGAATGGTGAGTGTGATAACCCTAATTTTCACCAGACATGCATACCTAGCAGCATGCCATCTTACTTACTATTTTTTCCAAGCCAATACTGAATAAATCTTCTTAAAAACCAATTTTTTGAAGATGTACGCTAGTTGCACCACTACTGCCCGCGTATGTACACTATCTGCACCACTACTACCTGCATATGTATGCTAGATGCACCATTACAACCCGTGTATACTCACAAAAGTTGCAAAAAATAAAAAGTTGCAAGGGATTCATTGAGATTACGAGCTATTGGGTGGTTTCCTAACCAATTGACTGCCTATAGCCCGTCACCCAACCGAATAACCATATTTTTGGCATATAAAAAGAGGTTTTGGGGTCTCATTCGAAGGAGAAACATAGCAATCGTGAAACTCTACCCATTTTATTTCCCCCCCTTACCCCAAGAATTTGCAGCCACATTGTGAGTTTTGAGCCAAAATTCCTTATTCTTGCCCTTTTCCCTCATCCATAAGGCTATTCCCATTCTCTAGAGAGAAGTATGAGAGAAGAAGGATACGTGGAAGCAGTTGGAGCTTGGTGAAGAGGATCCCAGGACCGGGTTCAAGGAGCAGTCCCCGATCTCATTTTGTAAGTGACTTTGTGAGATTCATATAAATAAGTACTTTTTCCGTCCCGCCATATGAAGTGTTCAATCTTTATGTTTGATTTACATTTTGTTATGACATATAACCCACTAATTCGTATATAGAATGCATGTTCGTAGTTTCTCGTTTGTCTTTTGGTGAATGAAGGTTAGCCTTGGGAGGAGATTTGCAGTCGAGAAACAACCGGGCACAAAGGGATCAACACCGGAAGTGGAGTTTAAGGTAGGACTACCAGATCCCTATACTTTGTATTTTATGCATGAATGTGGGGTGTTTCCGGATAGTTGTTAAAAGTAGGAGAGTTTAGATGGTTAGCTGTGTCTACACTTTAGAACCCTAGTGTAGTCCGTAGGGGGGTTTTCCCACTATAGCAGAATTGGCGACCATACTGGGGAACCTATAGGGTTTTTTGGGGATATTTTTGGGTGCTTTAATTGGTTTAATTACTTCTTTGAGTTCTTTATAAGTTACTATGTCTTTAAGGGATTCTGGTCTGCCATACCAGTATTCCCTGCCTTGTTTCTTCGAATGTTGTTTTCTTTTTTTAAGGAGTTACAGAGGTGTACACAGCCCGCAGAAGGTCTCCCCATGTACATACACGCTCTACCTTTGGATAGCCCGCGTACATAAGCAGGCTGCTTATGTGTTAGTAGCATGCCCGTGTCAGTAAGTATTTTATTAAGCAGAGGCAGTCATCCTATCCCCTGATTGAAGTCTGACTTCTCATAGGTTTCTTGATTTAGTCCTGGTCTCTGTAGTTACAGTCTTTGAGCCTAGGTTTGACGTTGGTTTCTTTATCTTTTAATGATTGCTTGTGTTTTCGTTGAAAGGGTTTTTGTGATGAGTTTGTGAGTATTTTTTGTCTTAGCCTTAGTGGTTCTTTCAGTGACTCCCTGTGATCCGCAGTAGGCCTTACGTCAGTTTCTTGGGTCTTGTCTTTACGTTGCTTTCCCTTTTTACTTGCTTTAAAAGAAAACAAAATAATTCATTTTCAAGTTTCTTATTTTGGAGCATAAAAAAAAAGGTTTCTTGTTTGGTTAAGTAGTTAGATTATTTGTTTTTTCAAGAAGAAGAGTGATTTCTTAAGTTATTTACTGAATACTTACGACTTTAAGTAGCTTGTAGTCGAGCGAAATTCAGTTTTGAGTTTTTCTTTTAAAAGATCTTAGAGAGAAAAGTTGGTTAAAGAGTGTTCCATTTGCAAATCTTTGTTTGTTGAAAAAGAAGTAATTTTGTTTCCAGCATTTGTTCCTCTCTTTTCTCTCTTAACGAACATCACCAGTTTCATTTCCATTCCTTTGACTTAAGACAAACCACTTAAAATCAACGCTTAATTAAAATTTATTAGACTTTGTGTTTGTAGGCTTGATTAACTAGATTAGGCTAGAGCCTTGATTTAGGTTGGAGAGGAAACTCTTCAATGCTACAAAACAAACATAGGAGTCTGTGCTAGGGATTGAAAAAGTCCAGTAAAGTGGAAACTATCTGGGACCCCCCTCTAACACAGGGGATAAACACAAGGTTGTGTGTGGAAAGGTAGCAGGGATAACCCCTCCAAAGTCGGACCAATCGTAGTGGAGGAACGCATATAGAGGACTTATCTTGGGATTACGTTGATCGCATTTTCCATGGAGCTTCGTGGGTCTCGAATCCATTCGAGGTCCTTAGCCATCTTCCTGAACACTTGCTTTCGATACGCTCGATAGGTTTTGAGCTTGATACCCTACTCATTGTGGTCCACCTGAATGTCAATTGTACCTGCCTGGTAGTTGTTCGTGAAATGGCAACCTAGTTGCCTTTACTTTAGGGACTTACACAGGTGACTGCGGGGGTATACCGCGGTACCTAGGGCAGACATCGGGCCACTCTTTGCAGAGTATACATGAAGAGTGCTTCTGTGTTTGAGTTTCACTTGCACCGGTAAGTTTCTCTAGTGTTGGTTGGTGTAACTGTTCTTCCAACTAGTTGTAGTGGTTTGATTGCTTTATCTCTAGGAACTTTTCTAGTGCGTGTTTTGGTATTCAACGTTAAAAATCCATAGTGTGTCATTGATCTTCTCCCATAGTGGGTGATCAATATCTCCACCAGTCGCAAAGGCTCTTGGGCCTGTCGTCGGTTAACTTGGAGCCTGGTACCAACATTTACTCAACCATTCATGAGATTTTCACATGTATGCGACTTTGTCCTCTACATCCTGCGTATATACGCTCTTTTCTTTATTGCATCCAGTGTATATACCCTCCCTTACTGACCTGCAGCTCGCGTATACCTCATAAACTAGGGTTTTGTTGTAATTCCGAGATTTTCACTGTTGACCATTCTTTTCTACCTCATAAGATGATGCTACAACCTTAGCAAAAGAACACTAGCTCACAATAAAGATAAGAAATGAATAAGTGTGTGAGTTTATTAGTGAATGAATCCTTGAGGTGTTTAAATACTTGTGCTAGGTAACTCCTCTCCTTAATTTAGGGCTTCTATGGTTTTCTTGTTACAACAATTTTACCCCTTTGACCAGGACTTATAACAAACTAGGGGCTTCCAACTTTACAAGGCTCTATCTCCCTAACCATGAGGAACCATGTGGAATTCCACATATCACCTAAAATTACACGACGAGTACTATCCAACCATGAGGGTCTTACCTACATTCACACTATCCTTTCTATACATATTCTTCATTCAACTTCGGGTACCAAAACCACACCATCGAGGATACCGTAATTCTCCAAGGGTTGACATCAATATGTAAGATCACTCTCCAAGGGTTGACATCAATGACAACCAACTTTTAAAACCAACTATCCAACTTTCAGCAACATGCCGAAAATAAAGTCTCAGAGATCTGCAGCTAATTGCTCAGTGCATCGAAAACAAATCTTCAACAATTCTCTCACTAGAGGGACTACTCATGAGCCTGACAACACACCTCTTGAAATGAACACGGACCTGACAAACCACCTATTCAGCTTCAAATATCCCAGTTTTTCTTGTTACCAACATCTCCAAGATATCCACCCATACAAGTACGAGAATGGTGATGGCAACATACCCCTGCTAAAAGTGAATGATTGGAAGAATAATGAGAATTTCCTTGAAATAGACTATGTTCCTCCAAAATAATTACATGTCCCCAACTTGACACTTGCCATGATGGAAACTACATGATCCCCATTTGGGTATATGTTCCCCCCATCCTAAAAACTTAGGATAAGATATTTCATGATTTAGACTTTAGGAAATATTAATATAATATTTTCTTGACTTAAGCCCCATTGGCTTATCTCCTCGTCCTAGACCCTTATCCCTCTTTCCCTCTAGTGGAGTTCTATCCCCCACATTTTTTTTCTGGTTGGTCTGTAGCAGTGATGTATTTTATTAATAATATGAGTGATACATATTACAATGATACGCTCGTTGGCATTTTAACATCTAGGCTCTCAGGCCTAATAATCTCACAGGCACTCTAGCCTATAATATCTTGTCTCACCAACCTATAGAACATAATGATGTAGGAGCATCGCCAACATCAAGCGAGCCAGCGCGGAGACAATCGGACAGCTAGACAAGCGCCAGCACAAATTTTGAAAGTTCCTTGAAGTTGTTGCACAATCTTAAATGAAGTCATTAAAGTGGAAGCGCACTTGTACAATGTAATTGGACCTTGAGCCATTTGCTCTCATCCTTAGTAGGTAGAAAGCATTTAAAGTAGTTAATGCAAGTAGATAGAATTTAATTTTAGATTAGACTGCTTAAGAGCGCAAGGGGGAAACAGGATATAGACACCCTCATTGTGTATTGTAACATTAGATCAGAGGAAGAAGAGAAAGAGCATGTAGAGAGCTGTGGAAGAACACCCATGTATAGATATTTGAATTAATAGAAGAGTTTGATTCAAATTCATGGTTTTTTGTTTGTTCTCTGTGTATTGATGCTGAATGATATGCTCATGAATGTTTTCTTCCTGTTATACACTTGCCTTATATGCTGTGTATATGATTTCATGTTCGAGTTGAAGTATGAAAGGATAATGGAATGAGTTTCAATTGTTTCTCTATCTGAGTAAGAATTCCTGCAAGGAGTGCGGTTGAAGTGTCCGCAAGGAGTGCATTGACAAGAATTCAGGGTTGCATCTCTGAAGCTCAGATAATTTTACTTTTGTTCTAATTTCCTCAAAGGTGTAGTTGGGCACAAGAGTCGTGCAAGGAGTGCGTAGGCCGAGGAAAGTCTCAGAGTTGCAAATCTGAGTAAGGTATTGAAAGACTGTTGCTGCAGGTGTGCGCAGGGTCGAAGGAGGTTCAACACTTGAAGGTGTCTGAAGGTTGCCGCAAGGAGTGCGCGCAAGAGTCTTTTCTAAGACTCAGAATTATAAGAAATCTCAGGAGGGATAAGGCCTTCGAATTTGTTGAAGGACAAGAAAAGAAGTTGTACCTGGAAGAATTCAAGAAGGCGGCGTAAGTTTGTGTGCAGAAGGGCGAGTTTCGTGGAGAGAAGCAACCTAGTCAATTGTTCAGAGGTTTTCAGAAGGAGGAGCGGATGGTTGGAATTCTCCGAGGTGAATTTGTGAATTTTTTGTGGGCCGTTAGATCTCACGGAGGAGCAGGGGAGATATGGCGAAGTATTCCCAGAAGGTTCGAAGCTTAGGAGGGGCAGGACCATAGACTCGAGCCATAAGGGACGTCAAATTTACACATGAATTCGCATATCGGGGTTTCATGGGTTGAAACTCCGTAACATTGCAACGGGAATCGCAAAATCACAATACGTGATATCCCAACGGCTAAGGGAATAGTGTGGGGCCACAGAAGTCAGTGAGTGGACAGGTGGCGTGCAACTGATACGGGGTCAACCTCCGTTGACCATATCGGAGTTTCGTAGGGTGAAGTCCCGAACTCACTACATCAAGAGTCGCGATATTGTGAACTCCGAAATGCTGATGGAGTAAAGGATCGTTGAAAGGTCATACTTGCGCATGTGTCAGAGTTTCGACATATCGGGATTCGGGGGTCGGTAAGGAAACTTGTTCAACATCGCGAGTGCCGAAATCGCGATAGGGAAAATCCCGATAGGAAAAGGTCAGCGTTGACTGTATCGGCATTCGGGGATTCGAGAGTCCAACGCTCGACCACTGACCTCGCGAAGTTGCGAAGTCCGATCTCCCGATTGTAAAGAGGAGATCCCGTGGAGAGTTTGTTGTGGGTGTAGATTTCCCGATAGTGAAATAGAAGGATGTTTAGAGTTCTTCGGGCTGTGTGAAAGGAAAGATCCTATGCCAACATGGACCTTCCGACCTGCGGGTTGTGAAGTTGGGCATCGACATCATCTGGTATCAGAGCACACAAAGGTTCTTTTCTTTTTGTAGCAAAGAAGAAGAGAATTCACCATGCCGCCAAGGAGAAGGGACATGCAGACACCTGATCCAGAGGATAGGGAAATGCCGAGAAGAAGAGGTAGGAAAATGACAAATCCAATCATGGAGAGAGAGATGTGTGATCTACGAGCCAGACCTGAAGACATGGAGATAGCGCAAAGACGCACAGTCAGTGCAGGGGATCTCATTGATTCCGAAAGCAAAGTTGAGGGTGAACGCGAGGAAGAAGTTGCAGCTGAAGATGCATCAAATGAGCGTTTGATCAGATCTATTGCAAGGATGGGTGCAAGAGAAAGATGGAAATTCCATTTTATGAGGGAAACTTGGATGTAGAGGAGCTTCTAGATTAGATTAGAGCTCTAGACACATACTTCGACTATGAATATGTCGAAGAAGACAAGAAAGTCAAGCATGTTGTCACAAGATTGAAAGGACATGCAACATTGTGGTGGGATGAACTACAAGCTGACAGGCACTGCAAAGGCAAGCAGAAGATCAAGAGATGGGATAGAATGATCATAAAAATGAAGGAAAAATTCATTCCCAGAGATTATCAAATTACTNGGGCAGGTCATCGGGAGAGCGATGATGAAAAAGTTTCCAGATACATGAATGGCTTGAGGTATGATATCCAGGATGAGATGATCATGGTAACCATCCGAATGGTGGAAGATGCTTATCAGATGGCTCTAAAAGCTGAAGAGAATCTAAGCTGAAAGCAGAGTCAGAGGGGCTGAGGCAGAAGTCAGCCCAGAGGTAAATCAGTTGCCCAGGATAAATATCAGAATCCCAAGGAGGACTGGAAGAAACCTCAGACTCGAACTAAGAGAGGTGGAACCTCACAGAGAGGGCCATATGTTGAAAATAGAGGGCAGCATAATGAGCAGAGAGGATATTATGCTGACAATAACACTTTTCCTCATACTAGAGGTAGAGGAAGAGGAAGAGGTGGAGTAATTACATGCTTCACATGTGGAAATAATGGGCACAAGTCTTACAAGTGTCCAGACAAGAAGAAGGAGACTAGAGAAGCTCACATCACTGAAGCACAGAGGCGAGATGTTGAGGCAGAAGACGTTGAAGGCGGAAGACCGTTGATGATGCAAAAAGTCCTTTTGACACCCGAGAAAGAGGTGGAGAGTTTGGTCCAAAGGACCAGACTTTTCAGGACTTCTTGC
>JASDQU010346175.1:0-12266 GCA_032191745.1 Picea mariana
ATGACGCGTCAGTTGTTGTCGTAATGAAATGACTGTTACAGGTTTTGATGCATTTAGATTTTCATTTTTGTAATTGAATTTGGAGTATATTGGGAATTCAAGATAGTGTATGATTAACATGTCCTAATTAAAAATTAATAGCACTAGTGAATACTTCCATTAATGGTAGGTGTCATATTAATGGCACTAGTGAATACTTCCAATGTGCATAGGATTGATAATCTATCAACCCTTTTCTACCCTTTTCGATACATAAACAATTTATATCAATATAAATTTTAATAAAAATCACTTACTGATATTAAAGTATATTTTAATTTTACATATTAAAATAGGTTCTAAATCGTGTTTTTATTTCAAAGTACATATTTTTATTTCACATTTTCTTGAATAAATATATTGAAAGCTTGAAAAGAAACTAAAGACGAACATAACCAGTTTAGTGTTGGAATGTCATTTCATTGTGAATTTTCAATCAAGAAACCAAGGATGAACATAACCAGTTTAGTTCCGGACTGTCATTTCATTGTGAATTTTCAATTTTGAGTTCATAGTTTTTACTAAATTTTGGATTGATAGGAGTATACGCCCTATCAAAATAAAGGAGGGGATTAGATTGATGTGATGATCAATATGCTTAAATTTACAATCTGCATTGTTAAAGTCAATTGATTATCACTTGAATGGAATGGAATAAAACCCATATCACCCAATGAAAACTGGATTTTACCTTGGTAGTCTAATACTAATTTTTCATCACCATGGAATCAAAATTTATTTTTATGTTTTCACTCTCATAAGCAACTCTCATATATTTTTAATATACAATATTGTTTGTTGTTTTTTTCATTCTAGTATTATTAATAGAAGGCAATTGACAAGTTTGAAACCTTACTTGAGAAACCCTCTATTCCTCAACCCTCATCTCTGAGTGTCGTTTGGGGTATAAGGGGCTCCAAAGTGGGAAACTATAATTTGATGACTTGTTTGACTATTTTCAACCATATTTCCAAATCAAACAAAATTTAAATTATAAGTTAGAAACTGTAATTTGATAACTACCCAGATCTCCCATCACTACAAAATCGACTCCATTGTATACATAATCAACTCTACTTGACATAGTACAATGATGTTTATAAATAAAATGAAATACAACTTTTTTAATTTCAACACAATATCATAAAACATAAATTAACCTTTTACCAGATGATAAAAATTGAAAGTATAAGTTGATCATAAAACACAAATTATCTTTTCACCATCATAAAAATTGAAATTATAAGCTATTGATTATTTATAAATGAATAAACAATCTATTTCACCATCATAAACAATATAAGAGAAATCAAAGATGAAACAATAAACAATATATTCCACCATCATAAACAATATAAGAGAAATCAAAGATGAAACAATAAATTGATATTTTGAGTTCCATATATATATATATATAATGAAAGTTTGAATAGTTACACCGCCAAATACATAGGTTCCACATCCATTTTAGGATGATAGAAAAAAATAAGAGGCTTTATTAAAACATTTAACTCCAAAATTATGGACTCTAAGCCATCACTTTAAGATAAATCACTTCATACCTACAAAAGAAAACATTCGTCGAATTCAAAATTTAAATTTTTTTAATAAAATATATCTACAAATTTAAAATAAAATGTACACATGTACAATTTTAGATAAATAAAACAAGTTGTGATTAAATCAAAATTGGCATACATACCAAAAGAGTTAAGTCTCATCCTCCAACATACTCCTTTCCACCAAATATAATGTAAACATATGTAACAATAAAAAAAAAAAAAACCAATAACACATATTAGCATATATACTTTAACTAAATATTAAATAAACAATAAGAAATAATAACATACCAAACCAGAGTTCCACAGATTAAGATTATTGCTCTTTTTTTATTACACTTTTTTTAAACCAAACTTCCATCACGAAGTTCCAAAAATTCTAAAATAGTTACTCTCCATATTAAGCATACATGATCTAAACAATGTAAAATCTTATCTAAAATCTTACAAATTTTTAAAGAGAAAATTTTTGTTTTTGGTAATCAATTTTTGTGTTCAGAGTTAGATAATACCCTGAAAATAAATATAGTTGTGTATGTAGAAAGTTCACAAATCTCCATATTATGTCATTCTTCCAATAAAATACTTATATTCTCGTGAATAAAGTCTCGGATTCTTCAGGTGAAGTTCTTATGCCAGGTGACCCTATTTACTCAACAATAAAATACTTATCTTCTCAACAGTAAAATACTTATCTCTTCTTCTGTAGTGGAATAGATGTTTTCATATAATCAAATGCCCTTTCAAATTAAAAGACTCATAAATCTCCATATTAAGCCATTCTTCCAAGAAATTATTTATATTTATGAAAGTTCTCAAATATCCATTTTAAAAACCATTCTTCCAGAAAATACTTATCTCCTCTTTCTACGGTGGAATAGATGTTCTCATATAATCTTTCATGTACATGAAGAAAACACAAATCTGCACATATATTAAGTCATTATTCAAAAACCATTTAAATCTTTCATCTTTGGGATGTATTCATATTACATATAATCAGATGCTCTTTGAAATATGTCTTCGTCATGATCTAAACATAAGTGAGATCATGCATGTACATAGCTTATTTGTAATCTACTTGAATGTTGGTTTTTGTGGTTAGTAAACAATTAGTTAAGAGTTTGACAATACCCTGGCAAGAAGGAATTCACTTCGTTATATGCAGAAAACACAAATGTTCATACTACGCCATTCTTGGACAAGAAGACAAGGAATGCAATCGAACAAAGTTTAGAAACTTCCCATTTTCTGATGTGGGATAGAGTCTGTTTTCAAATAATCAAATGTTCAAGTTCAAAATTAGGTATTCATCATGATCTAAACATAAATAATATTGAATGTACCATTTTAGACAACGATAAGCTTATATAGGGGTTCTATATATTTCAAAATAATTGATCAAAGCGTTGAAAAGTCATATAGACACTAATTGAGTAACCCTATGAATAAGAAAGGCTAAACTAAAAAATTGAGAAAACAAAAATTTGAAAAAAGTAAAAACTATAAGCATATTAAACAAAAATAAGCTTGAACATTTTTATATAAAAGGCCCAACATAAAAGAAAATTAAAACTCACTAATGTGCAATGAACATACATTTAAGAATCATCATGAATAGACGCATCATTCCCAGGTATGGATGCATCCTCCTCAATCCCAATCTCCCGAACTCTCTTATCCACATTTTTTTAAGCACACTCTCAGGCACTCTCTTCTCCACATTGCCTTATATAACACATTTCAAATTTGAAAATTAAATTTAAATTATTTTAACACATTAAATTGTATTTTTAAATTTTAAAACATGTAGTACCTGTGATGTACCAACCTGAATATCAATAAATTATACCCACCATACCCTATGATTCAATAAATTATATATTGTTTAAGACAATCTTCATTTAAATTAATAATTTAAATGTCATTGCAATTTTCATATATAACTAAAATTTTTTTCAACATGCAATGATACCTGTGAACTCCCACCCTCTTCAAACTCTCCCAATGAGAATTGGGACAAGCCTGCCCAAGTAGTAGGAGTTGGAATATGGATCTGTGAACAATACAATTAAGAACTAAATCTAGGATTCAATGTGTTCACATTTATACAAAAACATAAATTTCATGTTGTTGATCTTATTCAAAAGATTGGAGATTGGACAACTAAAGTGCTCATATGTGGATAGTAGAAAACACATACATGATTCAACCCATCTAAATTTAAACTTGTGGAATCAAGTCCCCTATTTATTGGAGATTCATTTAACATATGTCCAAACTGCAATTAATGACAATAAAAACTTAATTATTTCTATAGATACAATGATGTATATTTAGATCTAGAACCAAAAGTAAACTATCCTCAAATGTATAAAAAATTTACTAACTATAACACATACCAATCCGATGTTCGGTTCATCATTCTGAATGACCTCCTTCCAACCATTATGAATTTTTTTTGCATACTCCTTAAGATATTCTACTGACATGGTATCTAACTCCTCATTTGTTTATAAACAAAAATGGCTCGAGAATTGGCTTTCTCTCTCTGACGATTCAAACCAACATCAACACCATAAAAAATAGATTCCAAATTTTCCCCGATTTCATTCATATCCTCTTTTCCTACCTATGATGAAGCTCACAACTCTGAATGTGAGGAAAATGCCCCTGTTGGACGAGATACTAAAGGTCGTGGAGGCCTTTGCAATGTCACATTTCGATATGCCCCTTTCCGATCACATGTCCATCATTTACTAGCCCCATAGTAATTGGATGATAGGATAGTATAATCAGGGTGCATGTCCATGAAAAACTCTGCATAAAAGTGTCTATCAAAATAATGTTGAACCTCATCAGTCCACGACAACTTCCCATATGCTATCAAAAACCTATTATAAAATGTCCTGCTATGTTAGGGTGCTTAAAATATTGCACCTTCAACATCTTTCGCTTTGTCCCATCTTTGAAATTGAACATAGAAATCACATTTTCTTTTGAAACTTTATTTTTTACTACACCCCATTTATCAGGGCCCATCACCTCTAACTTTCGTCTCCTCATCAAATCGATAAAACTGTCAGTCGTTGGCCCCATATTTTGATATGCATCCATAAGGTTTTGCAATGAATGCAAAACAATCTCCAAGATTTGTTTGCTCTCCTGATGGAGATTCAACCTCCTCAAATCATTTTCCAACCTGATTTTAACACCTGAGCATCGCTCGAGGTTCATTGCTTCAGTAATCCCTTCTGAGGGAATCTCATCATCAACATTTGAAGGATAGTGAACGTAGGCATGTAATCTTTTGTTTCTTGATAATGGAAGTGGTGATGTGGACTACCATGGTGGCAGGCCATGACGGCGGGGTGATGAGTGGAGTGGAAACCAAAATCATAAGTGGTTTCACATCGTGAATAAGCGGTTTTTTAGGAAGCCCTTGGTGATGTGAAATGAATAGGAGAATATGGTGTATCATTGGGCGTTAAGTGGTATCACATAATTAGGTGTTGTTAACCTCCTGGCAACTTCACTATGTGAAATGAACCACAAGCATAGATCTCTCAATCATTTTCATCATTGGATCGGGGAGCATGTGAGTTGCCACAACCAATGAAAGGGTGTTGGGTGGTAGGTCCACGGTGGAAGGGTCTGCTATGCGTGGTGGTGGGCATGAGGCTGATGTGAGTGCCACACTGGGTGAGGTGGTATTGATAGATACCATAAGATGTATCACATGGTAGAAACGTGATTTTACAAAAAGTATTTGGTGATGCAAAGCCAACAGAAGTGCACCACGTAGCAACGAGCGGTAAGTGGTATCACATTGTGAAGGGTTGTTGACCCTCGTGCAAGTTGACGATGTGAAATCGTCAAGATCCATTGATCGTGCTTGATATCGACTGTTAGATTTGGGTGGGGAAATTTTTTTCACACGTCAAAGGAGAGGAGGCGCGAGATGGGACCTGCCCATTCCTATGGCCAACGAAGGGGCGCCACTTGGAGACCTGGTGAAGAGTGCCTAAAATGGAATACTTTCACCACCTGTATATACATTTTTTCTTAACATTTTTTGTTTATCAATTCTCTTTTTGATACTTCCATTATCCAGTTCACCTCATTTGTCACCAAAGTTAAGAATCCTACACCATACACCATTATTACATTATTTTGCATAATCCTTAGGAATGAAATCATTACTATCAATCACTAACATTGTTGCATAAGATTCTAGTAGTTGCAACACTCAAAGTAGATGCAACACCTCTCTGTTGCAAATCCAAGATGATACAGTTTCAGGTGCAAATCAAGTTGCAGCAATTCCGAGTGAAAAACCCAACTGCTGCAACTCAAGGTGCATTTGCGGTTGATGCAATTCTAGACAAAACATTTACAACCACAAACAAATTTTTTGTGTTGTGACACCAGAAATGGATCACCAACCCAACATTCAACTTTGTAGCTAGCAGTTGGGAAGCAATATCCATGAGGGAAAGTGATAGAAGACAAATAGACAACTATGAAAATTGGTTCTATCGAGTCACCATACGCCTGTAATTCAAAGAATCATTGTAACAGGATGACACGACATATTCTCATGGTTGTCCATCCACTATTTGTATAATTTTAGAACAATAGTCGTATTGTATAAAACCCCCAGCTCCCTAGAGTTGAGGGAGAGGAAATTATTCTAGCAATTACATTTTTCTATTGTATCTTTCAAATTACAACAATATAATTCTGGTCCTGGCTTTCTAGTTGCGTGTTGATGTATTGATTGATTGCATGATTCTAGTTCTATAGCCCAGTACTTCACCTAAAGGGGTAGGGCCCCTCCTTAGTCAGGTACTTCCTATAACAATAGAGTTAGAATTAACATTTTACTCATGTTCAATTTATTCTATCGTTCGTTACTTTCAATTGTTGTAATTTCGGGTTCATAACTTTATTCACATATTGTGTATGTTTTCTAGTTTGTTATTGTTCTAGAATCATAGTATAGTTCTTGTATTTCAGAATTATCTTTCAGTCTGCTATAATTCCCAATCTACAGGACAATGTTATGATTTATGAGTGGTTTGGTTTCCTAAGTTCATTATCTCGTAACATCACAATCGTTCAATGCTTTTCATTGCTACAACTCATGTTTCTTAAAGTTTTGGTTATAACAGAATTCAGTCGTTGCGATTCACGTTGCTATAACTTAGTTATATTTCTTTTTGTGTTAGAACTCCATTGTTACAACTCACATTGTTGAAACTCAGCTTGCATATGCACTTAGTGTGTTTATTTTTTGATTCCCTCTAGGTTTAGTCTTTGAGATTTTGGATTGATGTTATTGTACTAATATTGAATGAACAAACACTTAATTGTTGAAACAATATAAGATCGTCATNGTTTCAATTCTCGCAATTGCAAGTGTGATTTCAATTCTTGCAAGTGTGATTTTAATTTCCACAAGTGTGATTTTAATTCTCACAAGTGTGGCTTCAATTTTCACAATTGTGATTTCAATTCTTGCAAGTGTGAATTTAATTTTTGCAAGTGTGATTTCAATTCCTACAAGTGTGTTTTAATTTCTATAGAGAAACTTAGGCTTTAACATAGTATGGTTCCTTAATTAATTATTATGTGTCTTCGAATTGTGACATTAAAGTGCTACAATGCCATAGTCAAAACAACACACTTCTTAGATAGATTGTGCATGACATTTTGCAAGTTCCATACAAGCCCCAAATTGATAATTAAATGTACAACTCTTCATTTACTTATGGAGTTAATTAGAAAGTAATTGAAAGTTCTATCATTTTTTGTGCTTGCCGAGGAAGTGCCAAAAGAAAGTAGTATTGCTTAATTAGTGTGGAATTTTCCTAATTTCACTAGAATAGATGTTATGATTTCATTTCAATGATTTGTAGGATGATTTTCTAAGTATTTTCTGTGCCCAAATCTTGATATCAACAGGGTAGATTTATTATTTCTTTGAAAAACCACCAAAAAGATAACAGTGCAAGTCAATCACAAAAGGGGAATGTAACATCCCGCTCTTGCACACATTGAGCAAATTTATTCTTTGAGGACACTTGCGTGCAAGTGATCCAGGCCATTATACTATTGGTTGTTTTGATTATGATTATGAGATATTGTGGATTTGATGATATGGTATTTTGTTGTATTTACATAGACAGGTGCTATTGACTAGGTTCTCCTGAGTTGTGCAGGACTCTAGACATTGAGGATGCCGAGGCATCGATGAAACCCCTTGGACTCTGGATCGAGTTAGGGAGGGGATTGTTTGGGTTTAAATGTTGTTGTGACATATGTACATATGATTAGATATTATGATGTTGATTGTTATTGCTAACATGATTCGTTTATGGATGCATGCTGACGATAGCTTTCTAACCAAACTCACATTTGGAGTAAAGGGGTCATGCACGACAACCAGAGACATTGAGGGAGAGGTGTGGTAGCAGCCCTACCACAACCTACTAGCACTCCCGTCGTGGCTCGAACTGTAGGTTAACGATTACCTAGATTGAGAAGACTCATGATGGCATGAGGGAAGACTGTGACAGTTGCTCACGATGATTCTAAGGGGCGTGCAATAAGGTAGGGTCCTTATTTCTTAGAGGCCCTTAGTCTCCCACAAGATCACCTGACGGAGTATTGACTCCAGGGGTTTGACATCTACCAAATTCAGTCAAGAGGAAAGTGACACCCTTGGAGCACGTAGTGTCTTTACCTAGACTAATTACCTAATAGTAGTGTCTTTTCACATTTTTGAGCCTACTTCTCATTTTGTTCATTAAAATAAAAAATAAATTCATTTTTTACAAAAATTCCCCTCAAAAGGGTGATGTCATTCCCTTCTAGGGTGATGTAGAGATCCATATGAAGGTTGTTGGGGTAGAGGAGTATAGCACTAGGCCTTAAAAGGCCTTTGGAAATCTCCAACTTCCAAAAACAATGCCAAGTGTCCATCCTTCAACTTCAATATATCTCCACAAAACCCTATCTCATCAAAGTAACGTCATAGGCTAGGTAGGTGACATATATACCTTCAAAGGCAAACGTCTAAGCATGGGATGATGGGATCTCTCCATCTAGGCCTGCCAGAGTTCCTCCAAAGGAAATGACTTCCTTCTTAATTGTTCAACAAGTCATCATGATCCTACCCCAAACGTGGGGCTCTTCATCCATCCTTGGGCTCCAAAGCCCTCATGAAGGTCCAAACAAGTCATCTCCCCATGAATACCTATCCATCAGGAAAGGTCCTACAAAAACAAAAATATATTCCCTCCAAGGGTCCATAAGTCATAGGATCATGCCAAGTAAGCCACATATAATAATCAAACCCCCCAAACATGTGCATCAAACCCCCCTTTTCAAACCAAACAAATCCTCGAAGACGTTATCCAATTTGTCAAATTTAGGTGTGGGAGGGTGTCAAGGCATCCTATTGGACCAGTTAGTCCTCAAGTCGAGGGTGTTTTCCAAAATAAACCGATCTAAGTCATGTAAAGAAGATGAAGTGGAAGGGGGTAATACTTTTGGGCATGGGGTTCATGACATACAAGGGTTCTTATTGTCTCAATTATGGGTACCTTTGTAGAGGGTGTGCTTCCCTTCGTCTGTGATGCAACATTTTTCCAAGCCCATTTATTTCCATTAATTAATTAAAGTCCAAAACAATTGGGTACTCCAAATGGGTAACATAGAACTTGGGAGGAAGTACCGCAATTCCACTTGAAGGGAGACGTACACATAGTGCCATAGAGGTAAAATATAGTTTGTAACACACTTATGTAGATCCCTCAACAAGAGATAACACTTCATTGTTTCTCAAGACCTCTTGGGTGAGCATCTGAAAGATTTATGATTTGGATTTTATCTTTTTCTAGCTACTTTCCCCTCTGGGCCTTTATCCCCTTCTTCCCATGAAATTAGGTACCATCCCTTCTTGGGTCAGTACACCCGAAAATCCCAAAAGATAAGGAGATAGAAGGAAAGAAGTATGGAAAGTGATAAGTATGATCGAGAATGGACGATGACTCTTCAAGGAACACCCCAGTAGGACCCTATTCCTGAGGGTGACCAACTTACTAGAAAAAATGACACCCACCATGGTTAAATAATAAATTCCAACCAAATGTTCTGTAATAAAGAAAGAGTATTTGCAACATATTCAAATGCTTCAATTATTAGAGTGACACTTACCATGATACCAAACTTATGAAATCATAAACCTATGAAACAAGTTACTTCTACAATCAAATCCTTCACCAATTTTACATGTCATACCAACCAATGAGACTTTTGATTCGTCACCTAAATCCGAGCCCAAGTCTATTGGTCGTGTTGTTGTTGCAACTGTTTGCCTTCCTTTCTTTTCCTTGAACCACTTTGGCCTCTTCTCGAGATGCAATTGCCAACAACGGTCCTCATCATGCCTCTCTTTCTTGCAATTCTTGCAAGTGGGCTTCTCTTCCTTTCTTTCCACTAAATTTGTCTATTTTCCATTCCACTTCCTTTTGTTCTCTTTCCTTGAAGACAATTCCCCTGATACACCAACACTTGTTTTCCCTACTTCAATGTATATCGCTTGAACAAAAACCTCATCAAGATTAGTTGGTCCAAACATGAATCCAGTATTTGGAATATGTGCAGGTAAACCTCCTATATACTTCATAAGAGTTTCTTGGGTATGTAAAGGAATATCTAACATCAATTCCATTTTATGAAAGCCAATGGTGTATTCTTGCACTGTTTGTCCTTTTCTTATTTTTAAAGCTTGCCATTCAATTAATGCTTTTTCTTTATAAACCAAAGGATAGAATTGCTTCCTAAGTGAAAAAATAAAACTTTTCCATGATGGAAATACATTACCCACTTGTTGCGTGCCATTTTTCAACTTTCTTTGCCACCAGATGAGTGTTGCGCCTGCAAGTCTAAGTGAAGACAACTTGATCTGAGTTGTCTCATCCTTGATCTGTTGCACACTGTAATAAACCTCCATCTTTCTGACCCAATTTTCAAGTCTCTTTGCATTAACTTCACCATCATATATGGGTAATTCGAATTTAACATCAATTTTTAATAAAGACATTTCATTGTTATGTTTATGGACATGTTTCTTTGTGGTGCTTTTAGAACTTGAACTTGAAGAAGGAGGAGAAGAAGGAGGTCAAGATGGAGGTGAAGGAGAAATTTGAGGAGGATCCTCTCCTTCTTCACTTTTTCCCTTTGAAGATTCACCAAGAACTGGTCTCTTCCATTCCAAGTGATCATCATACAAAACCTTCATCATCTCTGACATAGCAAATAAATTTTTTCGAAACTCTTTCTCATCCTGAGAAAGTCCCTCTTCTGATTTCATCCTCTCACTTTGAGAAGTTATTTTTCTCAATCCAATCAATGTATTCTCTACAAAAATCTCTCCTTCACCGCAATGTAGCTTTTCCCTGGTCAACATGCAAAACTCAAATCCAAACGTCAACTAGCTTTGATACCACTTGATTCGAATAGATCTTTTACACGACAATGGTTGAGTTATTAGCGCATGTGTTTATTAACCATTTAGGAAATTGAATGAAAGAGAAATAAATATGATATCCACATAAACATATATAGATATGAAATAAAGCATAAACAACAATAAACCCTAAACACCAATGTGATAACAGAGTTCTACAATCTCACCTACATCTCCGGGCCTTTGTCTCAGTGGGTGAGGCTTTCTTATTTCTGTTCTAAGATTTAAAAGTACATCACATAATTTCCAAAAGGTTACAAAACTAATGTGGTCTTGTTCTACCAGATCTCTAGAACCCAACAAAAGAAACGACACTCAAATCGGATGACCGGAGCTCCCAGAAATGGCCCGCAAAGGTGTGCTCCTCAATAGCTTCCCTGCATAAGAATGGCTTTGTCTTGGAAAATATTCAGCATAAAACTATTCTGAATTTCCTCTCATGGCCTCAAGAAGGCCTGATTTATATAGATCTGAAGTTGGTAACCATCTCCCAACTTCCCCCCAAGATCTGTGATGCATGAGCATCATTATCAAATCAAGAAAAGAGGAGGTGGAAGCGAACTCGACACTTCATGCATTGAAAGAACCAAACCGACTCTTAACCAACTGGGTAGCGGTGTGGAGATTTTTTGAATTTACCGTTAATTAAATTAGTTGTATGTAAAGTCAGACCACTGTTTGAAATGACAGAGCGATTGTAAATCATTACACGACTGTAAAATATTATAGGTGTAGGATATTTGCCCTGATTAGTCATTAGGTTGCTTTTAATTAAGTTGAGTAGGTAACCTCTAGAGTAGAAGGTGATAGAACTTAGACAGAAGGAAGAAGATATAGAGGTGTAATCATGTTTTTTTTGGAATGAATAGAACATAGGAAGTTGATCCAATTGTACAGTGTTGATACTGTTTACAAGTTTACTGTTGTTATGAATTTTGTGGATGTATGATGTTCATGGTGAATGGATGAATTTATAAAGAATTGAATAAGTTTCAATTGTTTCTCTTCTGTAAGTTATGCAAGGAGTGCATATTGAACGAAAGGAGTGTGTGCGAGAGAGTCTTGCTCAACTCGAAGCTCAAAAGAGATAGCATGGAACTTTTGTATGCAGAGTGTGCATATTAAGC
>JASDQU010346176.1:0-12219 GCA_032191745.1 Picea mariana
AGCACTTCTATCAAAAATTCTTTGCTGCCATTTTCCACAGTAAAGTATATTTTGCTCCCTTTCCAACTGTGTATATCAGCTGACTGTAAATTAACTCAAACGCTGTCTTTAGACAGCAGACTCATGCTGTCCTTTCTCACTGTGTAGACAACAGACTCATATGCTGTCCTTTCTCACTGTATAGACAGTAGACTCATATGCTTGCTGCCCACTCTCAATCACCTGTAGACATACTCCTTTTCTTCACTCTTGCGCTGCATAACAATGTGAATGAGGAAGAGGGTCAAACTTTGTATATAAAGGCACAGGGAGGAAGAGAAGAGTGAGTTCGAATTAGTAATAACCAGCATGCCTTTACAACTCGAATTGTCACTTGACTGAGCTTTGCATGACAACTTGCCCTTGAGACTTGGCTTATGCATGGCGTGCCAACTCAACATGCAACATGACATGCATGCAACTCCGACATGCAACTTGATATGCATGCAACTCGACATGCAACATGCATGCATGACATGCATGTAACACCGACATGCAACTTGACATGCAATATGCAACATGCAACATGGCTTTGTCAACTTGAGTTTGACCACTCGAACTAGACATACAACTTGAGTTTGACAACTCAAACTAAACTTTTACAACTGAGTTAGGCAACTCAAAATTCTTTTCATGGCAGATAATGTTACACGTGCCAACGCACTAGTTCAATACATTTACATTATTTGCATAAGGAAGATTGTTTGTTTCTAGCTCATAGGAAGTGTACATTCAACCTAACTTTTGCTAGATGCCTTGACTTTTGCTCATGGCTCACAAGGCTTGACTAGGCTCACAGAGGTTGTATGTTCCCCCTGACTTTTGCACTAGTCTGTCTATGCTCACAGAGGTTGTACGTTCCCCATGACTTTTGCACTAGACTATCTATGCTCACAGAGGTTGTACGTTCCCCCTGACTTTTGCATTAGACTTACATCTTGACTTTTGTCTTAGACTTACAAGGCTTCTTCCTTTGCCTTGGCTAGACTCACAATATCATATAGCATCTCATTCGTCCTGACTTTTGGTTTGACTCACAGAGGTTGTACTTTCCCCCTGGCTTTTGTCAATACCTCACAAGACTAGTTGATTCTCCAAATCTCCCTGGCTAGCCTCGGGGTGGCCCAGATGGCCTCTCATTAAAGAATGACTGCCAATGCTGCCAAATTTAACAGTAATCTGACATGCGAGAGGCACCTTACTCTAGACACGTTAGGAGATGATCCATCTGTCACTATGAGGATGAGGATGTATGGTCTGACACCTTCAAACTGACCTCAAGGATATTGGTTGATCTCCTGGGGGGTGGAGGTTGAGGGGAGACCCAAGGTCTCACCACTCTTTGGTCTAAAGTACTCTGGAAATTTGCATGTATCTTGTTGCCCCGATTTGATGGAGCAACATAAAAATATGAGGTGATCCTCTTGGTAGTCCCATGATAAGGCGGGGCTTGCAAGAACTAGGTTCTGTGGCTGAATATCTCCATGATGAAGAGGGCTAGGCATCTCTAATCAAAATATCAGAAGAAAGTGGAGAGGGAGCTCCCCTAGTCCCTATAGAGGCAGTGGTAGCATCCTTTGATCTCGTAGTAGAAGATGAGGTGCACCTCTATCTTTGGCTCCTGTAGGTGACACATTTGGCATATCTTATCTAGTCGAGGAATATGGTGATTAGCCTCCACTCACATTCTATGAGAGCCAAAACTAGAGTTGGCCCAAAGGGATCTTGAGTGAATGCATCCAATCTCTACGTGTATGGGGGATGGATGATGACGCCATCCTGCAACTCCAAGAAGGGCTTTAGGTAGAAAGACATCTCCGGGCCTAGGCTCTTTGAAGTTGAGGTCCAAGTGACCTAGATGTCCTCTTAGATGACTTGATTTAGATCTTGCCTCGACGACAAGAAATGGCCTATCATGTTTAGAGAGTACTTGAAGGGGGGAAGGTGCTCTGGGGAGATGCTCATTGACTGGGGAAGTCTCTAAAAACCAACCTCATGCATGGTTGATGTGGCAATCCAAGGAAAGGGCCTCTGAGGAGCAAAGTTCAAGGTAGGGGTACCTCTCTCTCTCCCGGAGGTAGAGTCCCCAAGGGTCATGTTTCCCCCTCAAGGGAAACTAGTAACATACCACCCTCTCATGGGTGCATTGATGTTGTTTGGATGGATTTCCTGCTCATATATGTCAATTCACAATTGATCTTCCAGTTCTTCCATTAGATATTAGAGCATTCAACCTTACATGACCACATGAGATCTTTCAAATGACTCTACTATGGTATATCAACTCCTATGCCTTACACCTCAGATGATATGTGCACTCGTTGATGGTACTTCAATCTTCATCTTTACTTCGATTGATGTGTTATGATTTCATGTGTGGGTTTCTTGCTTAGAAGTGGTGTGATAGTTTCTAACCTTGTCATGAACACAATAAACATTGGTATGATCTAATAACACTTCTTAACCTTAATAATTTTATTAATTTGTCTTGTTATACCATGGGGGGACATCATTGTCCTTAGATAAGTGTTGTCTTGACTTAGGCCAATTGTACTACTGGTGATCTAGTTGAATAGTGTATCCATATCCTAACCATACTTAACCCTTTCCATCTTTTCCCTTTCACTACCATCCCGTTCATAAAAAATACTATCCCCGCTTATGTCTGACTTCCAACAAGGTCTAAATGAAGAAAATGAAAAAATAATCTAAGCCAAAATAAAATAAAGCCAAAAGGGCTAGAGGTGAAGAGCAATAATGTTAAAAATGAAAAAATAGTAAGGCTAGAGCTATGCCACCTCATTAATAAGGCCCAACACCAAAGTCATATGCTAAAAATGCATATCTAAGGAGAAAGGACTAAGAAAATCAAAGAAAAAAATGCAAAAAAAGGGTAATAAAAAGGTGCCAAGGTGGTAACTCTAAGCAAAGATCCCTCTGAAAGGCTTACAAGTACAAAAAATGAATATTCCTAGCTCAAAAACGCTAGTTGGACCAACAAAAGGATTCCTTATACATCATTACAATGATTTTGATGGTTAAAACATAAGGATTCCCCTCCTTTTTCCATTAATTATTCATCAAATTTACCTATCTCTAACCAAGTTACCTAGGAAATACCTTTTTTCCTAGGAATTGACACATGTAATAGGGATCAAGTTATCCCACCATGGTAAACTTGGGCAATTTATAAAATTAACCTATGTTAAGATGTTGTTAGTAGAGATTACTTAATGTGCATTGCCTAATGACTTGTTTTGAAGCTTGATGCATCATTATAGGGGGACGCCCCGCATTGGAATCCATGTACTATGCTTCGAGATCCATGTCACTGCATCRAGATTTGTGTACYTGCATTGGGATATGTGTACCTRTATTTGACCATATCTACCTACATTGGGATCCATGACAACATAGTSGACGATGACGAGGATTCCACATCATCACAAAGATGTCCACATCAACACTTTGTGCACTYGTTAGCATATGGAGCATGCATAAGCCACATAGACATGTATTACTTGGCATGAATGAGAATCCTTCTAGAAGGGCACACTTYCTCTCTCCTAGAACTCACATGTGTGGTTTCTAGGTCCTTCTAGAAGGGCATTCTCCAATATTCAATATTTATTCACATGTGCAATGGTTTCTAGAAGCTTCTAGAAGGGCACACCTCATCCACTCATCTCTCACGTGTGCATGAAATATTCCACAAATTTGGGGTTAGTTAGGGGGGCGCCCTTGTTCTTGGGCCTCATTTGACCCCATATGTGTGATTTAAGGAAGTTGTTAGCTCAAAATTAGGAGGGTGCACTTGTTTATGCTTCCTCATGGACCGCACATGGAAAACTTTGTTAGCATTTGCTCATTATGGGGAGGGCGCCCTAATTTTGAGGAATTTCTTGTAACAACATGTGGTTTGCTCACATGGTTTTCACTCAGGACATGGTATTGGCTCATGGTTTTATCTCAACACATGGTATGAGCTCAATGTTTCACTCTAGCTCATGGTTTTCATTGTATGTTATTGAGGGAGACCTTTATCTATATAAGGAGGGCGCCTCCCTCACTTTTTCATGGTTGGAATAGATTGGAAGACTCATTTTGCTCATCACTTGGTGTGGTATTTTCTCTACTTTCTTGATTAAGTGTCTAATGTGTTAATAGTTTGTAGTTGCAAATGTCATTGAGGAAGGAGCTATTGCAAATCATGCAATACAAATGAGGTATGAAAATTTTCTATGTCACTTCTTTGTTGAAATTCTAGACTAGATCTTAGTATTGAAGTTGAATATCTTAGGATATTAACTTCGTACCCTAGACCTATCTTTTGAATTTTAAAGTTTGCAATAGTTAGGTTGATTTCCTTTTGGGATAACCTCCCTGTGACTTTTGCAGGTTTTAGATCTCAGCTTTGATGCTCACTAAGCACTATCTAAAGGTGTTTGGAGGCTTCAAACACTCAAGGTGAGAAGAGCAATTACTCAAGGAGTGGATTAGACTCCATGCCCAATTGTAGCATTAGGTTTTCTTTTCAATTTTCAGTCATCTCAACTTTAATTTTCCCTTTTAACTTTTGTTTACTTAGAGATCTAGGGTTTAATTTGTTATACCTCATGATCTAGGTCGCCCTTTTTCCAAGTTTCATTGAGTTAGTCCTTTACTTTTTTGCAGTAAACTTGGAACTTTTCTGCAGGACAATCTCTTAAATCGTTCTGCTGTCCATTGGTTACTATTTTTTGCAGGTTGCCATGTTGAGACTAATCTATGTTAAATCGACTTGTATTTATTTATTGGATCGAAGTGTTTAACATACATTTTTGTGCATAAATCTAACCTATCAACCTTGAAGGAATCATTTAACACCTCATGAATCTAATGGCATATCTGATTGGTAAATAATAATAGGATGGATATGGCAAAGAATTTAACTAATTTTCTGAAGTTGGTCAAAACCCTAAGTGTTGCATGAATACACTTTTTTGGAACATCTTTTACAAGGTGTTTCAATTACTTTATGCTTAAATGTGTTCTATGAATCTAATTGATTGCATAAATGTTTGAACGTCCTCCAAGGAATGTCGAACGATTCATTTGTTTTGATTAGATGGCAAAATATGGGGCATATGATACGTTTCATTAAATACACCAGCAACACATGACATTTCAAAGGGTTTTAATTCTTTCACGTTTTAATCCTTTCAAGGAAATAAATTGAATGGCAAACAAACTGAGCGACTTACCAAAACACCTTAACGTTTCAAGGTTAGTTGTTGCTGTGTGAGGAGGGCTGGTGAAAATCCAAGTGATTTTGTTTTTTTTAGGGTTTATTATCAATCTGTGTTTTTTCATGTCTTTCAATCTGCATTTAAATGAATCTGATGACGATGAACAAGTGATCTCTGCCATGGCTGAAGTGTTCTAACATCTACATAACAGAACATTTGATGAATTGTGCCATAGGTTCACACATATTTGTACTTTCATTTCAAGTCTTTGACCTGATCTAACAATATATGTGTTAACCCTAAGTGTTAATGGATTAAACAATTTTCAAATGGATGCATGTGTTAGAATAATAGGTGTGCTCGTTTCTCCGTAGACAATATAGCAATATTGTCACCCAACCATAGGCCGAAGCCACCCTCGAGAACCTTAGCCTTGATAGATAGAATAATTCCAAAAGAAAACCCTAGAACCAATAGCCAACCAAGGTAGCGTATCTCTCTCCAAAGCTAGCATGCCAAGTAGAAGATCCAAACCATAACCAAAGCAGAAAGTCCAAACCATAACCAAAGATTAATTCACCACTGCAACAACTGCAACTCTCCTCCAGTCATGCACACCATTTGTCCTTATGCAGTTGTGAGAGTGAGTGTCCAAATGAGCTCTAGCGCCCTCTATTTATATTGCTCCAAATCACCTGACTGGGCCGACTTCTCTTCCAAGAGGCTAATAACTCAATATTAATTATTCTCTTGAGCCGACTTGTCTTCTAGGGTTATTATCCAACGTTTTAGGGTTTCTCTTGCTTCCCGGAATATTCTAGTCTCGTCCAAGGTTACACGTAGAGGTTAATACCTCCCGCAGCTACCATATTATCAACACTCCCTCCTAGCTAGGGAGGTATTAAAGGCAATGGTCTTGAGCACAAACAGACCATTCAACCGATAGCAACAACATAGCCACACAAGCTATCTCATGATCACATCACGAGCACCATCACCACTATTAGTGTCATCTGATAGCATCAATTGCATCATCTCTCGAGGCCATACTCCATCTGAGTAATCGGGCATGATGCTGAAAAAGTCACTCACTCAACAAAGTGATACAAGGACCATTCTTCTAATCTAGACATACGTCCTAGAAGAATAGTTGTCCCAATAGATGTTGAAAGCTCTACAATGGGCTACAAGGATCATTCTTCTAATCTGGACCTACGTCCTAGAAGAATGTCAGTCCTCCCAAATGTTGAAAGCCACCCTATGGGCTACAGAGACCATTCCTACAAGAATGTCAATCTCGGACTATTTTCTAATYGGGTCATATGTACCATAGAGATCAATCTCTACCCATATGCCTTAGAAAATATCGGTCCTGAACCATTTTTCCTAATCGGGCCACAATATGTGCCTTAGGAAAATACCAGTCCATGATACGTCAATAATCTGTCAACCTGGACCATTCTCCACAGAGAGAATGCATGTCCACTAACAATTTGTTCTGTCTGGACCATTCTCCGTCTGGAGAATGTCTGTCCAACAGCACACTGACTATCCATCTAGCTGGCAAGCAACTCCAACACTAGTGGTAGTCTCCATGGCAATCAGATAGTAGCATACTGCTGCTATAATGCCATCCAATAGAACACAATTGTGTCTATCCATAGTAGTACACAACTACTATCCAATGGTACACAACCACTCCTAGTAGCACACAGCTACTAACCAGTGACACACAGTCACTACCAATGGATCACATCCACCACAGTAGCATACAACTATTGTCCA
Organism: Picea mariana; assembly: GCA_032191745.1. NCBI lineage: Eukaryota > Viridiplantae > Streptophyta > Pinopsida > Pinales > Pinaceae > Picea > Picea mariana. The sequence goes on from JASDQU010346176.1 coordinate 7,053, forward strand.
AAGACATACAGTCTCCACAACAATCATATCATCTGATATCAACCTGCATAAACAATATCATGATACAAACCGAGTCAAATGGCCAATCTTCCACTCACATCTGTGAGATCTGGAAGAACATCTTCCCTCGGAAAGTTAAACATCAGCCATGGGCTATCTGGACTATTCTTCCTAAGCATAGAAGAATAATTGTCCTTGATTTTTAAACCTGGACCATTCAACCTAACTGGTCCATTCTTTCGGCGCTAATCACAGTGCAACCTGGAGAGAATGAGTCTTCCCTAAGGAATGACTGTCCAAACCATTTCCTATGGAAATGACTATCATGCACCAACCTCCTATAACGGACAATTCTTCGAAACCGCTCACAATTGTGAACTTCAAAATAATGACTACCCGGAGAAGCGAACCATTCTGCTTGACCACTACTCAGAGTGACTGCCAAGAAGAATGACTGTCCTAGAACATTCCCCCACACTAGCCACAAGGGGAATCGTTGTCTATGGTAAATCAACAATCTATCGAACCATTTTCATTACGAAAATGACTGTCCGATCTGGACCATTTTCCGAACTGGAAAATGATTGTTCATCAGAAATCTTGGACCACTTTCAGGACTGGGAAGTGACTGTCCAACCTGGACCATTTTCCGAACTGAAAAATGACTTTCCATATAACAATAACATATCAGTGCTCCCTCCCAACCTAGGGAGTAATCACTTCCCTTTCCAATAAGGAAGTCATCTCCATGAGTCTCAGCTTGTCCCTTGAGTACGCAAACTTTTCATCTTGGACAGAGGCTTTACCAAAAATATCTTCTATCTGCTCATCAATGGAGATGTACTGAAGAACTACTTCTCCCCTCTGGACTTTATCACAGAGAAAATAGTACTTGATCTCAATGTGCTTCGACCTATCATGGAACACTGGGTTCTCTGAGAGCTTCACAGTGTCACACAGCTCTAGTTATCACAATATATCATGGACAGTGTCACACAGCTCTAGTTATCACAATATATCATGGTCGAATACAACACCTGATCAAACAGTCCAAAAACCAGCTTACGGAGCCACACTGCTTCCGTACAAGCATCACAAGCTTCTGCAGTGTTGAGTGCAAAGGACTTATGTTTCCTGCTAGCCCATGAAATCGTGGCAAAGCTCAAACTGAAACATATCCAAGAAGCACTTCTTCTGTTATCTGCACTTCCTACCCAATCTTAATCGATAAATCCATGCAGTCGTATATAACTCAAACATCCCACGAAGACATTTAAAGTCATACTCATGGCTAGGTTCCACCTGGAACTATTTTCACAAGAAAGTAAATATCTGGTTGAGTATTCTCCAAACACATCAACGAGACATTCAATTGTCGATACAGGGATAGGTCTACTGGATTAGAGTCTCTCAACTTCTTCAGATCTGTCATCATGGGAGTTTGCTATGGATTTGCAATCCATTATCCCGGACTTCTAAAGGACTATTTCGATACACTTCCTCTGTCATAGGAAGTTTTCACCACGCTTTTGTTGTACATGAGAGGCTCTGCACCAAGTTGCTTGAATCCATACAAGGTCTTCTTCCATCTGCATTCAGGGGTCTCTTTCTGGTATACCTCAAAACCTTGAGGTTGCTCTACATATGCTTCTTCTTCATTAACTCCGTTGAGAAGTGTTAGAAATAAAGGGTTGTGCTCGTTTTTCCATAGACAATATAGCAATATTGTCACCCAATCATAGGCACAAAGGCCACCACCGAGCACCTTAACCTTGACAGAGAGAATAATTCCGGAAGCAAACCCTAGAACCAATAGCCAATCAAGGTAGTGTACCTCTCTCCAGGGCTAGCGCAAGAATAACCAAAAGCTAAGCAAAAAGTCCAAACCATAACCAAGAGAAAGTCCAAGCCAAAAACAAAATTTGCCAGTTGCAGTAGCTGCCACTGCAGCTCCTCTCCAAACTTGTGCACCACTGGCCTTATGCAGTTGTGAGAGGTGAGGTGACAAATGAGCTATAGCGCCCTCTTATTTATAGTCCTCCAAGTGACCTAACTGGGTCGACTTCTACTTCTGGAGGCTAATAACTCAATAATAAATATTCTCTTGAGCCCACTTGCCTCCTAGGGTTATTATCCAACGTTTTAGGGTTTCTCCTACTTCTCGAAATATTCTAATCTTGTCAAAGGTTACACGTGGAGGTTAATACCTCCGACAACTACCATAATATCAACACTCCCCCCTAGCTAGGGAGGTATTAAAGGTAATGGGCTTGAGCACAAAAAGACCATTCAACTAGTAGCATCATCATAGCCACACGGGCTATCTCATGATCATGTAGATCAACTCATGAGCAGCATCATCACTATCAGTATCATCTGATAACAACCTACATAAACAATTTCATGAAACTGAGTCATCTGGACCATTCTTCCACTCACATCTGTGAAATCTGGAAGAGCATCTGCCCTCGGAAAGTAAAACATCAGCCATGGGATATCTGGACTATTCTTCCCAAGCATAAAAGAATAATTGTCCCTGATTTCTAAGCCTGGACCATTCACCTAACTGGGCCATTCCTCCGACACTAATCATAGTGCAACCTGGAGAGAATGAGTCTTCCCTAGGGAATGCCTTCCCTAATTGTTGACCCTGGACCATTCACCTAACTGGGCCATTCCTTCCGGCACTAAACATAGTGCAACCTGGAGAGAATGGGTCTGCCCTAGGGAATGACTGTCAGGACCATTTCCTATAGAAATGACTGTCCTGCACCAACCTCCAAAACAGACCTTTCTTCACAACTGTGAACTTCGAAAGAATGACTGCTCGACGAGGAGGACCATTCTACTTGACCACTACTCAGAGTGACTGCCAAGAAGAATGACTGTCCTAGACCATTCCCCCACACTGGCCACAAGGGGAATCGTTGTCTATGGTACATCAACAATCTATCGAACCATTTTCATTACGAAAATGACTGTCCGATCTGGACCATTTTTCGAACTAGGAAATGCTTGTCTGTCAGAAATCTCGAACCACTTTTCGGACTGGAAAGTAACTTCCTGGACCATTTTTCGAACTGGAAAATGACTGTCCATAAATCAATAACGTATCAGTGCTCCCTCCAAACCCGGGAGTAATCTCTTCCTTTTTCAATAAGGAAGTCGTCTCCACAAGCCCCAACCCTTAAGTACGCAATTTTTTCATCTTGGACAGAGGTTTTACAAAAATATTTATTATCTGCTCATCTGTGGAGATATACTGGAGAACCACTTCTCCCCTCTGGACTTTATCACGGAGAATATAATGCTTGATCTCAATGTGCTTCGACCTGTCATTGAACACCGGGTTCTCTGAAAGCTTCACATGGCTCTGATCATCATAATATATCACGATCGAATTCAACACCTGATCAGTCAGTCCAAAAACCAACTTACGGAGCCACACTATTTCTTGTACAAGTATCAGAAACTGCTATATACTCTGCTTCTGGAGTGTTGAGTGCAACCGAATTTTGTTTCCTGCTAGCCCATGACATCGTGGCAAAGCTCAAACTGAAACATATCCAAGTAGCACTTCTTCTGTCATTTGCACTCCATGTCCAATCTGAATCGATAAATCCATGCAACTGTATATCATAACTTAAACGTCCCACAAAACAAATATACGGTTGAGTATTCTCCAAATACATTAACGAGCCAATCAATTGTCGATACAGAAACGGGTCTACTGGATTAGAGTCTCTCAAATTCTTTAGATCTGTCATCATGGGAATTTGCCATGGATTTGCAATCCATCATCCCGAACTTCTGAAGAATCATTTCAATATACTTCCTCTGTCATAGGAAGTTTTCACCACGCTTCTGCTGTACATGAGAGGCTCTACACCAACTTTGCTTCAATCCATACAAGGTCTGCTTCCATCTGCATACAAGGGTCTCTTTCTGGTATACCTCAAAAACTTGAGGTTGCTCTACATACGCTTCTTCTTCAATTACTCTGTTGAGAAGAACATTCTTTACATTCATCTGATGTAAACTCCATCCCATGAATACTGCAGGAGATAGAATGGCTCAGGTAGAGGTATATCCGGTTACTGGAACAAGTTGTCATTGTTATCGCACGGTTTGTAGGAAGGGTTCAGGTAGCTTGAGTCAAGGCTTAAAACCGGCGTAACAGGAGCTTCCCCACCCACTGTCACCTCGATGGGGAGCTCTTTCTATTTAGGATGGCTAGTCCAAGGGAGACGTCCCTAGGTAATCTAATAATGAAAGGGCTAAAGGGCTAATGGCTCAGGATAAGAGTGTCCTTTCACAGATTACCGCCAAAGATGAGATAGTCAAGAAGAATATGTTCCACTGGATGGCACCTGTTTGCGAGACAAGACAAATAAAACTAGAATATGTGCTGCAGTGGTTAGTACTTCAATTTGTCAATGACTATCTTTAACACATATATTTATATGAGCAATGATCAAATGTAATTATTGACGAAGTCAATGATTACTAATAAAAGACAAATGGATTGTATCACTTCTTCAATAAATACAAAGAGATAAAGGGATTCAATGTATACAATAAATCTCAATTATATCACAATGCACTATAAATCTGCTCAATATATATATAATGTTGTTGCGTCACTATGCAGAAATGAGGGTGACGTCAGCCCTATTACAGGTCAAAGTTGAAAGACAATGAGTGAACGTTTTCTTTAATAGGCTTGCAAATGTAATTAGTGGCTCAAGGTCTATCAAAAGAGGTGATAATTGTCACAACGTCTCAAGCCAAACAAGAGATCAAAGCAATGTGACGTCACCTATAATGTTTCTGCTGCAATTATGATGTCAGCCCTAAATCAGATTGGTTAGAGAGGCCAAAAGGCAACGTTTTGCAATTTTAACAAGAGACAATATTCAAGACCTTTATGGCTGCTAAGAGGAGATCTAGCCGCAACTTTTAGTGTAAGCAAGAGTTCCAAAGGCTAGGACATCACCTCTAGGGTTAGGGTTAGTAAATTAGCTAGGGTTAGACGTTAGGTTAGTTAGGGTTTCAAATGAAAAGTGTTTTGAAGGAGAGTTTAAGCACAAACAAGCTTAAGAGTGTTTCTAGACTAGTGCCTTGGGTTAATGGAGTCAATTGGAGTGAAACTAATGGCTTGGAAGAC
>JASDQU010346177.1:0-12404 GCA_032191745.1 Picea mariana
TTATTGGACTATTACGCCTTCCATTGTGTTAAAATTAAATGATTAAAAGATGTATCCCTAATTAATTTTGAAATTTTTCCATGCAGGTAATCATGGTTAGAGGACGTAGGGGAATTAGACGAAGTGGTACTAGAGGAAGAGGTGTGATAGCTTCGATAGTACCCATGCCAGAGGGATCTAACCCTCGGGGAGATGAGAAGACGACTAAGCAAGAATAGGTTGTTGCGTCATATGTGGTAGGTATGATGAAATCCTTCCAAAGGATGTCAGAGGCATTGATTAATTGCTTGGATCGAGATGAGGGTAGAGCGTCTGTGCCCGATGAGGGTTCACAGCGCGCTCCAACTGGTAGTAGTAGCATACATAGAGAACTCGAGAAGGTGAAGTTTCCCGAGTTCTGGGGTGCCACGGACGGCTTAGTCGTCGAAGCATGGTTGGAGAACATGGTGATGTGCTTCGCACTTCGCGATTACACCTCCAACATGAAAGTCTGCATGGTGGTATTTCAGTTGAATGGGAGTGATCTACTTTGGTGGAACACACACCTACCTCAACTAAACATGGTCGTCGAAGACGTGTCATGGGAGTTGTTCGAGGAACGGTTATGGGAGTGGTATTGTCTAAGTAATTCATTGAGTGCCAGCTTAATGAGTTCAACGCCTTACGACAGGGTGGTCATATGGTGTCGGAGTATGAGGCTAGGTTCATGGAGATACTTAGGTATGCTCCACATCTGAACATGGATAAGTTAAAGGTCAACAAGTTTTTGTTCGGCCTTAACTTCAACATCCATGCAAAGTTGAGGATTCTAATGCCTCAGACATTGCATGATGCAGTTCAGAAGGCCCTTATTGCAGAGGAAAAACTGAACAATAGGGGTCAGGGCATGAATCCTTCTAGACCAACTGGACAGACGACATCAGGAGCGCAGTAGCATTAGACACTAGCCAGACAGACTCTTGGGCATCGAGATACACCCAGAGGACCTATGTTCTCAACACCGTGACAATAGACTCCTCAACAGAGGACTCCTTATAGAGGACCACAACAGCAGCAACAACGTCGTCCACAACAGTAGCATCATTTTAGCCATGTTCATCATAACAGACCAGGATCACAAACTATTAGGCCAACAACTTCTACTTCGGGGACTAGGAGCATTGGACCGAAGACTGGATGTTGGACATGTGGGGAGCCACATTACTAGTGAGACTATGTGATTGAGAAGGCCAAGGCGGTCGGATCATCAGGACCCACTACAGTTGGAGATTTGAGCAAGGCTCATCGAATACATGCAGTGGTGAACAACTGTCATGACAAGCACTAGTCCATTGTGCTTGAGACATCAGGTATGATCGTTGATTAAACTTTTAGTATCTTGATAGATCCAGGTGCTACATAGAGATTTATTTCTAGTGCAACGCTAAATATAATTAAGGTAAAGGTAGTCGAGTAGGACAAGTTCAGATACATAGAAATGGCATCTGATGCCAAACATAAAGTTGGAGGAAAAGTTACGGACTGTAGCATGGGATATTTTGTAATGAAGGCCAACCTATATGTCATGATTTTAGGATCTTATGACATAGTGATAAGCATGGACTGGTTGGAATCACATGATGCGATACTGAACTATAAGAAAAAATGGTTAAGTTTGACAGATGACTTGGGACAAGGTAGAGTGATTCTAGGGTGAAACCAGGGAGTGTCCTTGAGGTTTATTTCCTCCCTAAAATTACAGAAGAGTATGCGCAAAGGATGCAAGATATATGCAATATTAGCGGTAAACGAAAAGGGTGAGGTGGAAGGATTAGAAAACTTTCATGTAGTACAATAGTTTGTAGACGTATTTCCAGAAGAGTTGGCAAGTTTATCGCTTGAAAGAGAGTTGGAATTTACAATCAACTTAAAACTTGGAACTAAACCGATAGCGAGAATGCCTTACCGGATGTCAACACCAAAATTGCAGTAGTTGAAAATGCAATTGAATGATTTTTTGGACTTAGGACTTGTATGTCCAAGCGTATCGTCGTGGGGTGTGCCAATTATTTTCTTGAGAAAGAAGGATGGATCGTGGAGGCTTTGTATTAACTATTGTCAATTGAACAAGGCTATGATCAAGAACCAATATCTGTTGCCAAGGATAGATGATTTGTTTGACCGTCATATTCTCTATGCTTCTACTCATCATTATATATCCCTTTTTTCTGGTATATAGTTTGATTTCCATTGACTTGTAGGATGTTATGACTCCATGCCCAATGGAATGCCTCTGCAGACAGTTTTTTTCCCTCTCCCTTTCTTACTCAGTCTTATTGATCCACTCAAGTATGAAACTATTTTAAATCATTTATATTCTAATGGGTATTGGACTTGTCTTAAAGAAGTCTAAGGACAACTTCTAGTGCTAACTTTTTTGGCACCGTTGTTGGGGACAAAGTTGAAGATCTTCCCCGGGTTGTACGACACATACCAATTCTTGATTGTGAGCAAGGATTGGTGATAGAATAGACTGCAATTTTTCACCATGGTGACTCCACACATTTGAATAAAATTGTCGGTGATTCAAACCAAGTTACAGGACTCCACTGAGGAACGAGCTCGAACATAAAATCAAAGGAAGGCACGGGAAGTCCAGGTATCAAGATATAAGTTTTCTTCAAGAGCTCAATTTTTTTCTTATCAGTTCTTTCATGTCCTTTCCTTCATATATCAGGAGAATCATCCTTTGATTTTTTTACTCTGGTGACCATAAGCCTATTACTGTATACCCCTCTTTGAAAGAAGAAGGTATGCATTCTTCTTACAAAGTTGATGTTGACACTAGTCCTTCATCTGAAACATATGAGAACATTTTTTGTATTCAAATCCTTCTTGAACATGATCAACCATGTAACCATGTGAATGATACAACTTATTCACCACCTTCTCTGATCATAGTACCATCTTCTACCACTACTACTAGAATTTGCAATCAATCCATTGAACCTCACTTTCAACCTATTGATGTTCAGTCCAGAAAAAGAGAAAAAATGTTTAAACCCTTAAAATTGCCATCTACTCTTCATCCTTACCCTCCCAAGCTTTTAGAGTATCTGCCTCTTTTGTTGGGGAAAACCATATTATAGTTGAGAAGCATTTGAGATATTTTCAGAATGTCATTGACAATTTCGAAATCATGCATAAGGATGTTGTTATGAGGTTATTTGTCAAATCTTTGGTTGGAGATGTTGCTTTGTGGTTTAAAAATCTAGAGGTCGGTTCCATTGGATCATGGGATGAGTTATTTGGTGCATTTTCAAGGCGCTAGGGAGTGAACAAATCTCTTGACCAATACTTTGTTGAGTTTTATGATTTGAAAAGAGGGGAGGATGAAGCTCTTGCTATTTTCAATAGGATATTTTATAGTTTTTATTGCAGCATGCCTTTAGATATTTGACCTCCTGAAGTTTTTGCTAGACTGTGTTATGTAACATCTATTCATCCATATTTTTATCTTCTTCTCCTAGAAAGGAGGTATGTCACCTTGCAACAAATGTTCATTGATGCTCAAGAGGTTGAGTACAATCTCAAATCCTAGGGAAAATTTTCAGATCAAGTTAAGGATGAGGAGTGGAATGCAGACATAGATAACAGTGAACATGAACAAGAAGGATGCCTTGAGAAGGAGTTACCAAATCATCCTGTTGAGGAGAAAGATGGTGTCTCTAATTTTGTTATTTATGATATTCAAGAAGCCTTTTGTTTACATGTATATGATGAGTACAATAACTATGATGAGGTTGATTTCCAAAAAACATCAGAAATATCCTTTCATCTAGAAAAGGATTATTTTCAACAGTCTTATGAAAGCATTCAGCCCATTTATGACAATTATGACCTCTATCATAGGGAAAATTGTGGCTTAGTTCGAGGTAAGTTATTTCCCTTGTGCTTTTCTTCATTTAATATTTTGAAATAAAAATTTGAAGTTGCTTATAGAGAAGAAAGATTTGAGTTGTAAAATCACACAAGTTTTTGGGAACGTAATGATAACATTATTAGTCAACAACAACCTTTCCATGTTCTTAGTGATCCTATGGTTCTCTATATAGATAATTTTATTGAAGTTGAAATGCATGATAAGGAAAATAATCAGATCATTGCCATTTATTCTGAGAATGATCTTGCATTTGAAAACTTAGAACAAGAAAAATCAACATTTGAAGAAAAGGATACAATGAAGAAAGAAGATTGTATGTTATTCTAGACTTGTGAACAAGAATGAACTATAGACACAAACTTTCCTTTCCTCTTTGTCGATCAACAAGTGGTATTCACACATATTCTTCAATATCCTTTTTTATTTCTGTTAGAAACATCATAGAAAAAGAACTTTATGAGTTTCCTAGAATCAGTCAATGGAATTGGTTCTTCAAAATGGATGAGTTTTCAGATTGGATTTAATTTTCAGTTTGAATTTCCATTAAGCAAGGTTATGCAAGGAATTCAATCAGTAGACAAGGTCCTTGCATGGATTCACTGGATTTTTTATTTCACCTGATCAAGCATCTCAAAGATCAGGTTAGAAGTAGGGGAATAAGCTCATCATACGAACATTTTTAGTTTCTTTTAGTTTCTTGGTTTGCAGTAGATCAACAATAAGACTTTGTAGCCCAATGGATAAGGCATTGGAACTGCAATGTTCTTGGCAGCTCACAGGGAGCATGTCATCTCCTATGGAGCCAATGTTAGCACATGAAATGTTCAGGAGTCAAAAATTCTTACCTTAGTCCATGTAAGAGTCTTGGCGTCATGATAGTGTTCATCATCATGAAAGAGATAGGGGTCAGCATTGGTATCCTAAACCCTGGCCATTTTCAATTTTGTTATACCAAAGGATCAATTTATTGTTTCCTCTTGCAACAGTAACCTTATCCACTATATTATTGTGCATTGCAAATTGTGCAATGTAGACTGTGCGTTGCGAACTGGCCCTGCAAACCCTTTGCTTTACACGGAGTTGCTTCAATTTCTACTTATCTACAGTTTTCATCAAAGTTGGATTTATGTTCTTCTTTTCTCACCTCCTACTTGCAGCCTATTCATCCTCAAATTGTTGTCGTGCATATGATTACAACCGGAGTAATGATTTTGGGTATTGATCTGAGGTTACCATATTCATATGATTTCTCCAAGGTTACTTCATGTTCCAAGAAGTTTGTAGAAAGTTCTGGAAGGATTTCCCGTATTGTTGTGCAAGTTTTAAAATTCAAAATAAATTTAAATGTTAAAATTCACCTACAAGAAAGCTCGCAGCGCGTGCTGTCAAAGGCATTGTGAACTCGTAATTTGGGACAGTTTGTAGAAAATTAGTAAACAACAGAGTCATTTTTTCATCACAACTTTTAAATGTCGATTTGGGTTCTTATGAAATTGTTTTTCGAGATGAATCATAATATCATGGACCTGGTGACCAAAACTCAGCCCAACCCAGTTCGTCGTTTGGGAGAAACATTGAAATCATCATCGATAGGAAAGTTTACAGCAAATCATAAAATTGCGCTGCAAACTCTAACAGTTTGATAAATATGAGTTGTAGGAGGGATGCCACTTGTCTGAGGGGGTTTGAATGGTTTCCTAGGAGGTAGTTGGACATGAGGGAGATGTTTTCCATCACCAGATCAAACAACATGACCTTTTTCAAAAGGAAGTTATCACAAAAGACAAGATCCAAAAAAAATAGGAATTAGGTGGATGTTTTGTTTCACCTTGTTATAACAGCTCCTAGAGGAAAGGGAATCCAATGAAACCACTTGGGATTCGACCTATTTAGAGTAGGAAGGAATAATACACTATATATACCAGTGGTTGTTTTGAGGAAAGGGTGGGATTCATGATCCAAGAGAGAAGAGATGTGGAGGAGAAGTTTATTTGCTCATTTGTAAGCTTGAGGGCATGTCTGTAATCAACATTTATGCCATTAAAGATTCATGAGAGTTGTTTATCAGATTGTATTATTTGTTTTCCATTTCTCTTTTCATCCTCTTGCTTGAATATATTGTAGGTTTTGAGGATCACAGCTGCCATTGATTGATGGATTCATGAACAACAGAGGATTTGATGTATCTTGCCCATTAAATCATTGTTTAATGTTTAAGCAATCTTTAATCTATTTGCAAAAAGGATCTCTGTACAATGGATGTTCTTCCTTTTTTCATATTATCTATGCTTCTACTCATCATTATATATCCCTTTTGTTTGGTATACAGTTTGATTGCCTTTGATCTGGAGGATGCTATGACAACATGCCCAATGGAATGCCTCTGCAGACAGTTTGTTTCCCTCTCCCTTTCTTACTCAGTCTTGTTGATCCACTCAAATATAAACATGTTTTAAATCATTTATATTCTAATGGGTACTGGGATTCTCTTTCAAGTAGTCTAAGGACAACTTCTAGTGCTAACAACATGAGTTAAATAATTGAGAATATAATCAACTTTAGGAAAAAGGGGAATAAAATTTGAAGGTTGGAAAAATGCACATGTGTGCATGAAACTAATAAAATGGATTTTAAAAATAGAAGAAATAATAACACGAGAGAATAGGAGTACACATGGAATAGAATCTTGAGTCAACCTACCACTAGCCTAACTAGAAGAATACTCCTAATCGAACTCTAACTAAGATCTAGTCAGGACACTCATTAAATTAAAATTTGGGGAACAAAGGGACAACTAAGAGCAAAAATAGGAACACATTGGAAAATGTGAGGGAAATTGGCTTTTTGAATAAAATAAAATGGTAATTACTTATGCAACTTGGGGAAAGGGTAACAAGTGTGTGGGTGAATAATACTAATTAAATTAATTAAATTTAGATAATTAATTGTGCATGAGGACATGTGTCATTGAGTATTTTTCTATAAAACAAATGTGGTAGAAGGGAAATGGATCTCACTTATTCTTGGTAATGTTATGCTACCAAAATTATTGTGGACTATATTTTACTTGTGAGAGTTGGGATACCAAGCTTGAAGAAAGAGTGGAAGCTCTTATTTGCGAGGAAAGCCTTGGAGCTATTGTTTGTTGGTTTCTTGTGTGTGGCCCCTTTGTGGCTCAAGGGGATAAGGGGGAAGAAGAGTATCCCTAGCATTGGTTGGGAGGTACCGGTGAAGTCTCTGTGGTTAGCAAGTTGGAGTAAGAGAGAAGCCCAATTTTTTGAAGGACATCTTCAAAGCTCCATCCCAATCAGTGTCGGTATTTTAATTTCTATAGTTTAATTGTAATAAGAGTAAATTCGTAAATCATTACGGAGCTATTGTATTCTGAAATTTCTATTTTTATATGATTCGTCGCCAATTAAACTATAACCCAGAAGTTAGAATCCATTTATTCATTGCCCAATTTGTTTACTTCAAGTGGAGAATCGATTTATTAAATCGTTGCAATGTTGTTGTGTTATGGAATGAAAATTGAAGATCGCATTCTGGTTATTGCAATTAGAAAACTTAGAAGTTGTTAGCCGCTGTAAACTTATTTATATTACAAAATTCTAGTATTCTTTCATGATTAGTGCAAACATTAAATTACAAGTTTGGAATTTAATTTATGTATAGACACTGCAAAACGATTTTTGAGTTGATGATTTAAATTCTTATGATCTTTGTATGTTAATTTGTAATTCTAGAAACGAAAATCTTGGGGTTGCTATGAATTTTAAATTTTCATTTATGAGGTGCAAATTCGTTGTGTTAATTGTATAATTAAATTGCACGCTGGTAGGGTCGTTGAGACGTTTAATTCACAGTCCCCGAATTTAGAAAATTCGCATGGACACTGTTAATTATTTGTCAGTTAGAGATTTTTGAAATGTATCGTAACTAGGATTTATGGTTAGTTCTTGTATTTAGTTTTGTTTAGAGCTAGATGCTTTAAGCGATCTGAACTCCTTCTTACAACTACTAGTGATTTCTCGACGTCATCTAATAGTAAACTCTACTCTTAGCCAAGTCCTTATACAAGTGTGACTATTGTTTTTCCTTCATCGTTAATTTTATTGTTGCTTTTTCCATCACACCCTTTTGGACTTACTTTTACCAAATTCATTATTGTGGTACTCCGATGCATCGATTTCGCACTCCATTTATCTATGAAATTAAATTACTCCACGCACGGAAATATTCCTTGGATTGCAACATAATCTGAATTATAGGAAGGTTTTGACTCTCTCCTTGGATATTATTATCGTATACTTCCTTGAGATATTGTAGCGATATGAGTGGAAGTAACGCATGCACATTTCAATTATGCACTCTACTCTTCACTATCGTAGCTTAAGTTTATAAGAAGATATGTCAAGGATAAGTAATAGGAATGAATATATGATTTTAATGTATATAAAAGAAAGTGGCAAGGTTAAGTCATAGAAATTACAGATAATCTTAAATAGAATGGATAATTACTTAATAATATATGTGGTAATTAGATGTAGGAAATCAATGAAATATTGTTATTGTAATTTATTTAAGAATTAAAGAATATACTAATAGGCAATATTGTGGGCATAATATTAGAAAACTGAGAGAATTCTTGAATAGATATTTTGATTATCAGTTGGCGAATAAAAGAAAACATAATGTGATTCTTCTGGATTAACATCATGGTGCTTTATGCGTTGAAAACCTTTACACAAGATAAGGCATTTTTTTATTGCATTTTTGTATGGATAATAAAATTTCTTATCCCTAGTTCCTTATTTATTTTCTAGGAAAAGTCCCTAGATTTTAGTAGAATACTTTAAATTAATTCTTAATGAATTGAGTATGTAATTACTGAGGTATAATGTATAAAATTCACTTGATGTTAGATGAGTAACTTTATTAGTATAAAAAGTGATGCAAGAGCATCCTTCCACATCAGTAGATGCACCAACAAGCCAACACATAGGCACGCATTGGAGAAAGGGAGAGGCATCAACCTTACCATTTTTAAATTTGAAATATAATCATATCTAGATTTATGTTGTAAGGCTGAGTAAATCCAAGCCATGCCTTTGTATAGGTAGTGGATAGGGTCGTCGTAATGGTTGACTGTAAGCATGTCTAGATCTTAGTCAGGTCTGGATTTTCATTCATTGTAAGAAGCCGTAGGGATAAGGTGTCTTAACTGAGAGAGTGATGGCACTAAGGCGGTAGAGAGGATAAGCTCGAGGAGCCCTCTTGGAAGAAGGGGATTCTGAGAGATGAGAGTAAGGAGGAGGATTCTGAGAAAAGAGCCTGAGAAGCTCGGAAGCTCAAAAATAGGAGGTATAATAGTTCTTTGAGAGAGCTGGGAGAATTGAGACTCTACTAGAGTCCATCCTACACATATTGTAATCAGATCTTCATATTAATGAAAAAGAAAGCAGTTTTTCTTGCACATGGTTGTTTATGTGTTTATGTGTTTATGTGTTTTTTGAATGTATGTTGTAGATGTATGATAGGTTTCATCTGCAGTAGGAAGATATATTTCTTTATCTTTGTTGATTTTGAAATATCGTTATGGGTTCTTTAGGCTGTGTAAGGAGTGCACAACATAACATTGAAGGTTTTGTAGCCAGCGCAAGGAGTGTGCATCTGGAATTTGTTAAGTCAAAGAAGAGCGTGTCAGGAGGACACACCAGAGCAATCACAAAACTCAAGAGGAACCTCAAGGTTACTGAATACCTTAGAGAAGAAAGTGTGCAGAGGAAGCATAGAGAGACAGAGTTACCGAATACTCTGTAAGAAAGAGATCTTCAAGGTGTGCATTTAGCAGGAAGTTTCCAGGAGGGAACGAAGTTTTCCTTTGAAAGGAAGCGGAAGGGACGAGAGCCTTTTGGAGTTTTGAGCCAGTTAAAAAGCTCATAAGAGATAGAGAAAAGAGTGAGCAGGAGACAAACTTATTCCAAGTCCCAAATCTAAGGAGGAGAGGCACAAGTCGATACCCAGAAATTCGGGCTCGCAACAGAAAGTTCAAGGGACAAAACCTTTGAACACTTACAAACTCTTCCAAGTCGGAAGAAATAAAAAGCTTAGGAGGAGGAGTGATAGCAGTCATTGGATCTATTGTTAGAAGAAATATGAACCGTTAGATCAGCATTGAGGAGGAACCAGATCCCAACCGTCGGATCTAAGAGTAGAGGATCGACAGTCATCCGATCAAGGTAAAGTGCATGGGCCTTAATCTTGTGTGTGCACAGGAGAACGAACTTTCTAAAGTCTCAAAGTCCCAAAGTGTTTAGGGATATTTCATCGTCAAGAGAGACAGGTCACGCAAGATCTACAACTCTGGAGCGGAAGAACATTAGAAGTTCGTAGACGAGGAGAAGGCGAAATCGCCAAAGAGCCAAAGAAGACCTAGACTGTCATATCTAAAGGGACGCATGGCAGAAATCCCTTGTCTTCAGGTGAAAGCACTACGGGAGGAATGAGTGCACATGAGTTTGAAACTCCTCAAGCCCGAAAATCCAAAGTGAACCATAGCCATCAATCTACAGGAGGACACGCGTTGGCAGATCATGAACTTCGGGTGAAATAATTCTGGGGAAAAGGGGCATAGAAAGGTTGAGACTTTTGAAGGTCAAAGTCCTGAAGTGGACTAGAGTCATTGATTTGAGGAGAACGTGTGGTAGAAGATCTGCCATTTCGAAAGATAACCACTTCAGAGAAAGCAAGAGTTGAGAGTTGAAACTCCCGAAGCCTGAAGGGAAAAATCAATCATAGTCGTCGATTTGGAAGGAGGGAACACGTCGATAGATCGTGGAGACCTGGGAGTGTGTGCGGAAGGAGGAAAAGGGTTGTTGATTGACAATTGACCAGGTTAGAAAGAGGACAGATATCATTCATCAGTCAAGAAGGATCTTCGAGATCACAGGATTGACGGTAGCACTGGATTGCGAGGGAAGAAAGTTCTCGGACTTTAAAAATCTTAAAGCGGGACGTAATTGAAACCACGTTATTGCCAAAGGGACACGTGGTAGATGGTGGTGAATTGTGGGGAGAAAAGCGGTGTGGTCTCGAACCACTCTAGGCCACCCTGCAATCATGTGCTTACGTGAGGTCATGGCCTAAGGTCACATCCAAGAAGGGGCCTAGCAGAAGGATCTAGCGCCTGCAAATTAAAAAGTGCCAAGAGCGTTAGAGAAAGAGCCCATGGGTTCCATAGGACCTACACCTTAGGAGAAAACGGGGCCTGTACAAGTTTATTGGGGTTCAAGCAAGAGCCCGAAGAGTCGATCCGAATCAGCAGATTGAAATATCCTAAACCGGGAGGTTGCAAAATCCCTTGGAGGGGACGGGGGCTGTATCATACAGTATCATAGCTTGATTTTGTCTCTAGATTTCAGGCGAAGGAGATGAAGGAGATAGTCTGACTACATCAAGTAGTATTAGAGGGTTAATTTCGCCTGTGGACAGGAGGTGAAGGAGGAGACAAATTACTTATGCTTTGTGTGAAGGATTGTTGCAAGTCCGCAGCAGTCAGCAGACAACCAGGTGATTTGTAGGAGAAGTTGGAGATGCTCTCGAATGCAAAGTGATCCACGGACTTGCCAAGAGGGAAAGAAGGGGGTGAAAATGGCTATTGAAGGCCATCGATGTGGTCAAGACAAGGATCACTAGCAGAAAAACAAAGCTGAGATAGAAAAAGAGCTCAATAAGATAAGAGCAAGAATGGAACAACTGACATTGAAGATGCAACAGGAGGCAAAGGTACACTACAGGTATGGCCTCTAAACAGGAAGGCAAAATGGCTTATTTAGAAGTTGTTATCTAGAAAGAAGCAACATGTAGTAAGGAGGTGGTTGAGGCATGATGAAAACCTTAGTGACACATAAGAGGATATGGTTTACATATGTGAACCAAAAGTTGGAAGAACCCTCGGTGATGAGGAAGAGAGATCATAAGAGGATCTCATAAACTGTCAAGTGGGCAGAGACAGAATTTTAAGTTGCCAGGTGGGAAATGGAGAGAGATCAGTTGAAGATCTCATATACTGCCAGAGGGGTAGTGCTGAAAGTTCAGATTACCATATAAGCCATCATATGAGATCAAGTGATCCCATTAACTTCCAAGAGAGCAGAGGAGAAATCCTATATTGTTAGGGGGGCAAGGTAATTAGAATGAGACTGTCTGGAATGTTGGAAGATTGATTGTTGTCATTGATGTCAACCCTAGTCATGGGTTTTGGACCGCAAGATTGATAAAGGTATTTAGACATGAAGGAAAATTCACATGCATATACAACACCCATGAATGGATAGTATACATCATGCTGTTTCTGGTGGTATGTGGCATGTCACATGGATCCTCATGGTTGAGGAGAAATGAATTTTTGAAGATGACAAAGTGAATTGAAAAAGGAAGTACATGTAGGCCCTGAAAATAATTAAAGAAAATAATTACA
>JASDQU010346179.1:0-12327 GCA_032191745.1 Picea mariana
TTAGGGGTCAAACATTTCACTTCATCAACTTATTACCCCCAAGGAAATGGGAAAGTTGAGTCCACTAACAAAAACTTGGTTAGGGTCATCAAGAATACCATAGAGGATAAACCTCGCTAGTGGCACACACTTCTCACTTATGCTCTTTGGGAAGATCGCACTACCACCAAGGAAAGCACATGATGTACTCCCTTCTATCTCACATATGGTCAAGAGGATATTATTCCTACTGATCTGGAGCTTTCCTCTTTACGATTGATGTTACAGATTGAAGAATTAAATTCTTGAAATTTTCCCCAAAGGATAAATGCACTGATGGCCCTGGAAGAGAAAAGGAATTTATCCTTAGAGAACACAAAATGAAGGAAACAAACTGTAAAAAAACTATTTTAACTCACAAGCAAAAGATGTTGAATTTAGTATTGATGAGAAAGTCCTATTATGGGATTCAATGCATGCTGAGAGAGGAAGACACTCGAAGTTCCAAAACCTATGGCCAAGTCCTTTTAAAATCACTTTCTTCCTAGGTGCAAACTCATACCTTCTAAAGGATTTCGAAGAGCAATTGTTCTCTTACAACATTAATGGTTCCCACTAGAAACATTATGTGGAACTTGTCTGATATTTAATGCTTATTTAAATTGACATATGTATATAGTTTTCTTTGTTTTATTGTTTGCCTTTTATTTTGGTTTGTTGAGTTTTTAATTTCTGTTGTTTTGTTTTGTTAAATTTATCAGAAATAAATTCTGGATTAGTTTTTCCATGACAATGTCCTTGTGTAAGTATTGTTGATAAAAAAATAATAAGATTTACATAGTTTTCATGATGTCCTCCTTTTAGAAACCACTAAAATTGCTATTTTCTTTCATCACTCTTGTAAGATAGTTGATTTTGTCTTCTTCCCTATTTCTTCTATCCCTTTATTCCCTCCATCCTAAGATTCAAAAGACAATATCATAAAATTTTCACCTTGAAATTTTAAGAATCATTATATGTTACATATTGATTGAATGTTATGCATACAGGACCAAACCCACTCATACATACCACTTTCCATGATTTATTCCCAAAATCCCTTAAACCATATATTTCCCCATGTTGCATAACTATTCTCTTCAGTAACAATTTTTGTGTCTATGGTCTGTGAAACCAAACATTCTAAGTTCTTAATATGTTGGAAACAGATTACCCTCTGGAATCGCAAGTTTGTTGATGCCCAAAAGCGCAACATAGTGATTTAAGAGCATTGCTCCAAGCCAGCCAGCTAGCTAGCACAATGTGCATTCAATGAAGAAGGAGAGGTGCAACCCTCTCATTTCAAATTTTGAATTTGAAATTTGTATTAAATGTTTGTAAGGGTGGTAGAGCCAAATCCGTGCCTTTGAGTAGGCTGTAGTTAAAGAAGGTCTTCAATGGTTGTAAGGCTAGATCTAGCTCTAATCTGGACTAGACAACCCATTCAATGTAAAGTTAATGTAATTGAATAGGGTAGGTAGCTTGGAGGGAAGAGCTCAAAGAGCCCCCTCTTGTAAAAGATCTTGGATCTTATGTTAGTAGTTGGAGAGAGAGAGAGAAGAATAGATAGGAGAGGAGAGCCGAGACTCTGTTTGGAATGCCCCCAAGGCCGAGCCTAGCTATAAATCTTGTTACGAAATGAGTTGTAAAATTTTTTTATAGGTTGGTGAGCCAAGTTTATATAAGCTGGTGGGCTTATGTGATTGTTAGGTCAGAGAGCCTAAGGGTTGAAGGCCAAGAGCCTGATTTTGTACATATATCAATGCAAAACATTAATAAAATATAAACACTGCCACGTGAAGACTGACCATGATGAATGAGTGATGTGGGACTAAGCTTCCAGAGAATGGGAAAGGGATTAGGGGTTGGAAGGTGGGAAGAGGGGATAAGTGTTGAGCCTAGGGGCTTAAGTCCTTGGGAATAATATTTTAATATTATTCCAAAAACACCATGTGAATAATATGTTTTATCCTAAGTTATTTTTGGAAGGACAAGCAACTTCCAAATGGAAGGAATGCATGCAACTGTATGGGTGACATGTGTCAACCCAGGTGCATGCAAATAAAATGGCTGAGATGAGTCATGTTGGGGGTTCCTCCTCCATTCTAACCGATCGTTTGAGCATGAATCGGTTCGACATCTGCAAGAGACCTCGTTCATCTTCTAAACCATACATCCCCTGAACCAGAAGCCTGTGTTGATTTCTAGAAAAATCTCATGCATTTTCTATCTAAGAAGATTGAGCTTGTGTGTGGACTCTCTGTCCCAAAGCCATAACCGTGAGGCCATCCTGTCATTGTTGAGTCTGTTTGGAAAGCCCATGTCCGTTTTCCCCGTTGGCTATTGTAGTCACGCAGTGCTGGACTGCATGAGGCTTGTTGGCCAGTTTGTACAACACTCTCTCTAGGCGAGAGAGGTGAGTGAAGTTGGAAGAACAGGTTGCTTGGCCTGTGAGCGACTCTCTCTAGGTGAGAGAGTGCACAGAGGAAGGAGAGAAGTCCTGGAAGGAACCCTGTAGATGCCACAGAGCTCGGAGACTTCTGGTCTGGTCTGTTGCTGAAACCCAAGGCAAGGGAGGTTAGCAACCGAAGGACTGTCTAGGTGACAGAGAAGGTGTATACTCCTAGGGTGGAACAGGCATGTGGGGAAGGGGAGTCTGTGGGCAATGGGCATAAGTGGTTCCTAGGAGAGAATTCCTTCCTTGTGATTGTGTGTTTTCCTTGAAACCTT
Organism: Picea mariana; assembly: GCA_032191745.1. Classification (NCBI taxonomy): domain Eukaryota; kingdom Viridiplantae; phylum Streptophyta; class Pinopsida; order Pinales; family Pinaceae; genus Picea; species Picea mariana. Next base: position 2,749 of record JASDQU010346179.1, read on the forward strand.
AGCCTAGCCTAGGATTGCTTGCCTTGGGGGTGGAGCTTAGTTCTAGATTGAGGGTGACCCACTGATGAGCTTGATGAGCGGTGTGGTCTAAGGCTGGGAGGTTCGTGGAAGGCCTGCACCTGGTTGGTGGAATTACCACCGTTTCAAAGATAAGTACAAATGATGTTTTAATCACTTTTCTGCATGTCTATGTATTCATATTTATTATGTATTCTATTATGCATACGAATTAATGTTAAAGCCATTGATTATTTATAATAGCAGTAATTATTATGGTTACTCTGATTTTAAATGTATTCATTTTCTTAAATGCATGTCTTATATATAAAATTAAGTATGAGATTATTATTCCGCGAAGTAGCGCCTGTCCGACCCAGAATGGGGGTGTTACAGTTTGGTATCAAAGATTTACAGTATGAAAGGGTGTTACATTTTGGTATCATATTCAAGGTTCCAATGCAAATCCTAGATGGGCCAAATAAGTGGTCTTTGGACCGAGGTTTTGAGAAGAAATTGTGTCTGGAGGACCAATTTCAAACCGTTGAATGTTCTTGAGTGTCAAGGAGTTACTTGACCATATTAAAAATATCAGGAGGTGTAGCGGTGTTATGAAACCACAACCAGGGTGGCATTTGGCCACAGGGAGAGAGGCCTTCACACCAGAAGTGTTGGAGCCATAGGATTTGTTTGGGGAAAAAGAGAACCCTAGTAACCGTCAGATCTGGAAAATGTGCGCAAGGTTTAAAAGGGTTTTTAAACCTNAGAATAGACCGTAATTTTTTGATTTCGAAAAATGGAAGTTCGAGAGGTGGATATGCATGAAATCCCAATGCCCAAAACCCTAAAACACTGAAAAGATCTGTGCCGTAGATCTGAGAGAAGTCTAACCATTGGATTTCGACAGAATGGACGTGGACACATGGGTGTGTACAACGTGCCAGTGCATTGAGAAGACAATCAAGAATGGTGGGACTTGATGATGTCACTGAAGGTGAAGTGGAACCTCCTAAACGTACCATGTGCCACCATGGTTAAGGGTGACAGCTGTGCTGTGGTCCCGGAGAGTAAAATAAATCAGAATTTCAAAATTTAGGAGTTGGATTGACATGGGGCTGAAAGTCACTGCATCATGAACTATCAGGTACCGAAGACCCAAAAACCTGAAGTGTTGAGTCCCAAAATCCCTACTAGGGTTGGCGACAGCTATGCTGTGGGCCCAAAGGAAGAGAGGTTGGAAGTTCAGGAGTCGGGAGTTGAAGAGGGAAGCAAGTACTAGAACCTTTGAGGACCAAAAACCCCGAAACCCGAAACACCGAAGTTCCAAAATCCTAAAATTTTTGAAGGACATAAGAAATTTCGAGTATTTAATTGTTGGATCCTTGTGGACAAAAAACCCCCAAAAAACTGAAGTCCTGAAGTTTCGAAAATTTTCCAAGAAGGGCTCAGAAAACTTAGTGAATTTGAAACATTTTCTTATTCATGTTGGTTAATGAATGTTGTGGTTTTTATTAAGGGTTTAAGGCCTGACAAACTTCATTTGACTGTATGTTGTCTGTGCAGATTTCAGTGAGTGTCAGGACAGTCGAGTATAGAAATGGAAGAGGTGCAGATTGCCTTCGAAATAGAGGATGAAAGGGTAGGAAGGGATGTCAACTTGGGAATCGAAGGATCAAACTCTAATGGGAACGGGAGAGAATTGGATAAGGAAGGACATATAATGAAAATCATTGAAGGATTGCAAAAAGATGCCTAGGCTTGTCGAGATGATAGACAAAAACTCATGAAAGTCTGGGATAGGCAGGGTGAATTCAACTTAAAGATGTTGAAGAGCCTAGAAAGAATAGAAAGGAAATTGGAAAAGGAGAGTGACACAAGAAAAACAGGGAGTTGCAGGACCCTTGAGAGGAAAAGAAGATCGAGGAGTGGTAGTAGACATCATTGTCGCTCCCCAAAGCATTCCAGTAGTGAAGCATCCAACAGTTCAAGCCCGTCCCCTACAAGAAAACACCGAAGATCTAGAGTGGATGAATTGAAGGGAGAGATCAACAACATAAGAAGGAGGAAGATGTTGAAACCTAGTTGCTTGGCATGAGGAAATATTTCCAACTGCAAAATTATTCCACTCATGCAGAAGGAAGAATTGTGATGTATCAATTGAAAGGAAAAACATCCATGTGGTGGGATCAGTTTGTGCAGGTGCAGCACATCGGAGAGAAGGATATCACTTGGAAGGATTTCAAGAGGTATTTCTAGAAGAAATACCCGACTAAAAGATACTATGATAGAAAGATGAAGTAGTTCTTCGAACTCAAGATAGGCAGCATGACCATTGATGAATACGAATGAAAGTTTTTGGAACTGCTGAAGTATGTTCCATTCATCAAATATGAGGCTGTCAAGATTTAGAGATATCTGAGTGGACTGCCACCTTCCATTAGTGACAAGATCCAGTATGATAATCCCAAGACTATGGAAGAAACAATAAGAAGGGAAAAATGATTGTATGAACAGCAAAGAGAAAGGCCTACTTTTTGGAAGGCTTGGGATGATCAGAAGAAGTTCAGGAAAGAGCAGAGGCTGAAGGGAAACAAGCCTCCCTTTTGTGGAAACAGTCCTTAGGGACAGCCATCCTGTAGAGAGCCCAGGAAGGCTGAAGTGGGTGCGCAAATGCCAAGATCGCCAACTATGGAGTGTTGGGTTTGTAAAGGAAACCATAGCTACATAGACTGCCCCCACAGAAAAGATAAAGCGAGAACCATCCACAATGTTCAGCAAGCTGAAACAGTGGAAGATATGGGCAGTATAATGCCAAGGATCTATGCAGCCCTGGACAACAAGCAAGGTGAATTTCAATTGCACGTGATTGAAGTGGAAGGTATGATTAACAACTGACCATTCATTATTTTAATCGATCCAGGGGCTAGCCATAGTTATGTATATCCTAGGGTGGTGGAAAGTTTGCATTTATCAAGAAGTAAACATGAAAAGTCTTGGTTAGTACAGTTGGCTACAGGAACCAAGAGGAAAGTTGCTGAGTTGGTGAAGTCTTGTCCTGTGGACATGAAAGGACTGAGCATGAAGACTGAATTGAATATTTTGCCTTTAGGCTCTTATGACTGTTTAATTGGAATGGACTGGTTGAACCAGCACCATGCCATCCTGGACTATCATAATAAGAGGTTTTCATGCCTGGATGAGGAGGGGAATCGAAGAATAGTCCAAGGGATTCTTAGAGCTATGGCTGTTAGAGAAATCTCAGCCATGCAGCTAAAGAAGTGCTACAGAAAAGGCTGTCAATTATTCGTAGCCCGTGTGGAGGAAGCATTTAGAGAGGAAGTCTCAAGGATTGGAGACCATGAGGTACTCACAGAGTTCAAGGACGTATTTCAGGAGGTACCTGGACTACCTCTGAAGAGAGACATTGACTTTTCTATAAATTTGATGCCTGGAGCAGCCCCAATGTCGAAAGATCCTTATAGAATGAGTACACCAGAGCTGAAAGAGTTGCAATTGCAACTTGAAGAGCTTCTAAATAAGGGGTACATTTGCCCCAGCGTGTCACCTTTGGGTGCCCCGATCCTATTTGTGAAGAAGAAGGATGGGATGTTGAGGCTGTGCATTGATTTCTGGTAGTTGAACAAGGTAACTGTCAAGAACAAGTATCCTCTGTCGAGGATTGATTATCTTTTCGATCAGTTGAAGGGTGAAAAAATATTTTCGAAGATAGATCTCAGATCAGGATATCACCAGATAAGAATAAAGGATGAAGACAACAACAAGACCGCCTTTAGAACATGGTACGGTCATTATGATTTCACAGTGGTGCCGTTTGGACTGTCAAATGCACCTATTGTTTTTATGTGCTTGATGAATGGTGTATTCCGGGACTATTTAGACAAGTTTTTCATAGTCGTCCTAGATGACATCTTGGTGTATTCCAAGTCAGAGGAAGAGCATGAAAAACACCTAAGACTGGTGCTGCGAGTGTTGAGATGACACCAACTGTATGCCAAATTGAGCAAATGGTCATTTTACCAAAGGTAGATCCATTACTTGGGGCACATTATTTCAGAAGAAGGGATCGCTGTGGATCCTGAAAAGGTTGAGGCCATGTGAGAATGGTCAGTGCCAAGGAATGTGGTAGAAGTCAGATCCTTTATGGGTCTAGTGGGCTATTACAGAAGATTTATAGCAGGGTTCTCAAAGATAGCTCATGTTATCACTTCCTTGCAAAGGAAGGAGAAAACGTTTCAGTGGACTAAAGAGTGTGAGAACAGTTTCCAACGATTGAAGTAGTTGTTAACCAGTTCTCCAATCTTGAGGATTGTAGATCCAAATGTGGATTTCGTGGTGTACATAGATGCATGTAAGGAAGGGTTGGGAGGAGTTCTCATCCAAGATGGATTTGTAATCTGTTATGAGTCTAGAAAGTTGAAAGAGCATGAAAAGAATTATGCCACTCATGATTTGGAGCTGGCAGCAATCATCCACACTCTGAGGAAATGGAGACATTACCTCATGGGAAGGTGATTCGAATTGAGAATAGACCATAACGGTCTGAAATATTTGTTTGATCTGCCGACTTTAAACGCTAGACAAAGTAGGTGGTTGGAGTTTCTGTGTGAATACGACTTTGATATCAAGCATATCAAAGGAAAGGAAAACAAGGTGGCTAATGCACTCAGTAGAAAGGTGCACGAATTACATGCTACAACCATTAGCATGTATAGGACTAATATCAAGCGTATAATTTTGGAAGTTGCAAATGTTGATTTGTAGTACAGAGACTTAGTAGCAAAGCTACAGCAGGATGAGAGACCACAGAAAAAGGAAAGTTACACCTTGGAAGCTGATGGATTACTTCTAAATAAAAACAGAGTGTATATACCCAATGTCCAAGAATTGAAACTTGCGATTCTAAAAGAAATGCATAACATGACTTATGCTGGACACCCTGTATATCAGAAGACTATGGCAGCAGTCAAAAGCCATTACTTTTGGCCGGGTATGAAGAGGGAGATCGCTGAATACATTGCTAGATGTATGGAGTGCCAGAAAGTTAAGGCTGAGAATAGGCACCTAGCGGGGTTGCTCCATCCTTTGCCCATTCCTGAGTGGAAGTGGGAAGTGGTGACCATGGATTTTATTACAGGATTGCCTAGAACAAGCAAGCAACATGATTCAATCATGGTTGCGGTGGACAAGCTTACAAAAGTTGCCCATTTTATTCCACTGAAAACCACTCACAAGGTAGCAGATGTTGCTGATATCTTCTTAAAAGAAGTGGCACGCTTGCAAAAAATTCCTAAAATGATTGTGTCTAGTAGGGACCCGAAATTCACCTCAAATTTCTGGAAAGGACTGTTCAAAGGATTCAGAGCGAATCTGAATTTTAGTACAACATATCATCTTGAGTTTGATGGACAGAAAGAGAGGGTGAATAGAGTAATAGAAGACATGCTGAGAATGTATGTGATGGACAAACCATCAAGATGGGAAGACTACCTGCATTTGGTATAATTCGCCTACAATAATAGGTATCATGCATCGTTGAAGATGAGCCCATTTGAAACACTTTATGGAATAAAGTGCAACACTCCAGTGAGTTGGGATAATCTAGTTGACAGAGCAGTAGTTGGGCCAGAGTTGCTAAAGGAGATGGAGGACCAAATGATAAAAATTAAATAGAATTTGAAAGTTTCCCAGGACAGGAAGAAAATTTATGCAGATAAGAACAGTACCCACCGAGAATTCAAAGTGGGTGATCATGTTTTCCTGAAAGTGAAAACTAATAGGAGTTCCCTGAAGCTAGGAAGTTGCACCAAGTTGGCAGCAAGATTTTGTGGGCCATTTGAAATCCTGGAAAGGATTGGGCCAGTTGCATACATGCTTGGATTACCTACATCTATGACTGTACATAATCTATTTCATGTTTTATTGCTTAAGAAATATATACCCGATGCTAATCATGTTATCGACTGGAATGTGATTCAGGTCGAACCAGAAGGTGTCCTGCAAGTGCATCCTGTGCACATATTGGACATGAAAATAAAACATCTCTAGAATCAAGCTATAAAGCTTGTAAAGGTCCAGTGGACCTGGTACGGTCCTGAGGACACAACATGGGAGCATGAAGATGTTATGCGGGTAGAGTACCCACATCTTTTTGAAAATTTTGAAAAGCTTGTAGATGCTCTGTAAAGTTGCACTAAGGACAGTGCAAAAATAAGGGGAGGGGGATTGTAATGTCCCCAAGGCCGAGCCCAGTTGTAAATCTTGTTACGAAATGAGTTGTAAAAATGTTTTATAGGCTGGTGAGCCAAGTTTATATAATATGGTGGGCTTATGTGATTGTTAGGCCAGAGAGCCTAAGGGTTGAAGGCGAAGAGCCTAATTTTGTACATATATCAATGTATAACATTAATAAAATATAAACATCATCGTGTGTAGACCAACCACGATGAATGAGTGATGGGGGACTAAGCTTCCACAGAGTGGGAAAGGGATTAGGGGATGGAAGGGGGGAAGAGGGGCTAAGTGTTGAGCCTAGGGGCTTAAGTCCTTGGGAATAATATTTTAATATTATTCCAAAAAGACCATGTGAATAATATGTTTTATCCTAAGTTCTTTTTGGAAGGACAAGCAACTTCCAAATGGAAGGAATGCATGCAACTGTATGGGTGACATGTGTCAACCCATGCACATGTAAATAAAATGGATGAAATGAGCCATGTTGGGGGTTCCTCCTCCATTCTACCCGACCGTCTGAGCGTGAATCGATCTGACCTCTGCAAGAGACCTCACGCATCTTCTGAACCATACATCCCCTGAACCAGAAGCCTGTGTTGATTTCTGGAAAAAGCTGATGCATCGTCTGTCTGAGAAAATTGAGCCTGTGTGTGGAGTTTTTGTCCCAAAGCCATAACCGTGAGGCCATCTTGTCATTGTTGAGTCTGTTTGGAAAGCCCGTGTCTATTTTCCCCATTGGTTGTTGTGTTTATGCAGTGATGGACTGTGTGAGGCTTGTTGGCCAGTTTGTACAACACTCTCTCCAGGTGAGAGAGGTGAGTGAAGTTGGAAGAACAGGTTCCTTGGCCTATGAGATACTCTCTCCAGGTGAGAGAGTGCATAGAGGAAGGAGAGAAGTACTGGAAGGAACCCTGTAGCAGCCACAGAGCTCGGAGACTTCCGGTCCGGTCTATTGCTGAAACCCAAGGCAAGGGAGGTTAGCAACCGAAGGACTGTCTAGGTGATAGAGAAGATGTATACTCCTGGGGTGGAACAGGCATGTGGGGAAGGAGAGTCTATGGGAAGTGGGCATAAGTGGTTCATGGGAGAGAATTCCTTCCTTGTGACTGTGTGTTTTCCTTGTAACCTCAGTCTAGCCTAGGATTCCTTGCCTTGGGGTGGAGCTTAGTCCGAGCTTGGGGGTGACCCACTGCTGAGCTTGATGAGCAGTGTGGTCTAAGGCTGGGAGGTTCATGGAAGGCCTACACCTGGTTGGTGGAATTACCACCATTTCAAAGATAAGTATAGATGATGTTTTAATCACTTTTCTGCATGTCTATGTTATATTTATCATGTATTCTACTGTGCATACAAATTAATGTTAAAGCCATTGATTATTTATAATAGCAATACTTCTTATGGTTACTCTGTGTTTAAATGTATTTCATTTTCTTAAATGCATGTCTTATATATAGAATTAAGTATGAGATTGTTATTTCGTGAAGTAGCACCTACCCGGCCCGGAATGGGGGTGTTATAGTTTGGTATCAGAGCGTTACTGTATGAAAGAGTGTTACACTATTGCAGTCCGAGCTTGCATTGTAAATAGGTATTCATATTAATACAAAGAGTAGTTTTTCCTGCATGTTATTCTGTGTATGAGGAATGTCTTCATGTGTGTGTATTTATATGTTGTAGATGTATGGTTAGGTATGCATTTGCAGGGTTCTTTGATTTTAGGTTGGGTTCTTTGTGGCTTCATGCCAGGAGGGTGTGACAGAATGTTGCAGGTTCTGAAAGCTAGTGCATAGGTGCACGTCTAAATTCTGAGGAATTTGGACAAAGATGTGCTAGGAGGGCACACCAGCTGAAGTCATTGGCTCAAGGAGGAGACCTCAAGGTTACTGAATACCTTGGAAGTGAGGTTGTGTAGAGGAGGAAATAGCAGAAGACAGAATCACTGAGGGATTTTGTGAGGCTCTTCCAGGAGGGCATTGAGTGAGTGCAGGGGTGCACAGGAGAGAAGAACTATGTTCAGAGTTCATTAAGAGAACAGAACTGTTGAAGGGTTCTATAGAATCTCTGCCAAGAAGGCATCGAGCATATGCATTGGTTGCATTGAGGAGGAACTCCATTGTGAGTTCAGAAAGGAGATAGAATCACTAAGGATTATATAGAGCTCTTCCAGGAGGGCATTGAGCAGGTGTCTTTGTGCACAAAGAGAACTCCTTTGAGTTCTAGAACAGAGAATCTTCCAAGGAGGAGGACCTTCATAGGGTTGTTTAACACCCTACAAGATCAACAAGGAGTTGCTTGAGTAATTGGTTGCCAAGGGGGTACCAAATCTCCATCCGAGGGAGAGGAAAAGGTTAAGTCCCTTAGAGGACTGATGAATAGACAAGCTCAAGAGGAGGAAGACCTGTGCAAGGAGTGCACCAGGCCAACACCTGAGCAAAGTGTTGATAGACAAACATCCATCTGAAGGTTTTTCAAGCACAGGGAGTGTGCACAGAGTGAACTTATCTCAAGTTCAGAAGCTTAGAAGGAGCAGTGCTTTCATGCATAGACCATAAGCTGAGAGGTTGTAGAGGCCGAAAGAAGACCCTTTGGAGGGTTTGAGTTCAAGGAAGCTCAAGAGGGAAAGAATTTTCTAGAGTGCAGGCATAAGTTGTGAGCACAGGCTTCATAGCAGGAACAAAGGACGAGGCCTTTGATAAGTTGAATTCTTCCAAGGATCGGGAAGAAACAGAATCTCACAAGGGGGAGCACAGCTACTGTCAGATTAGGTCGAGGACAAGATATGGAACGTCAAAGTTGCACGTCCAAACAATAGTAGGAGGAGAGTGCAAGAAGAGAACAGATCTGAGCCGTCAGATCTTGGTGCACGGATCGACAGCCATCGGATCTGGGAGGAGATGCACGTGGGTTAACCTCGCATAAGTAGAGGAGAGGACTCGTCAAAGTCTTGAAACAATCTGGAGCGTCTATCTCAGAGGAAGCGTGGCGAGATTAGGACACATCGGGACTTCAGACACCAGGAGGTTGAAGGACCAAGAGTTGGTCACAATAGGATTCATGAAATCGCATCTATCTCAGAGGACACATGGCAATCAATCAAGGTTTAGGGAAATCCCTGAAAGGAGGATTTCGACATTTCGACTACCGAGAATGCAAAGGGTAAGAATTCGGGATTCTTGACCCATAGAATCCTGAAAGGATCTCAGTCATTGGATGAAGGGAGGCTTTGAGCCATTGATCTTACTCAGGAGAGGGACGATCGGAGTTTAAGGATTTTGGTACTTCAATATTTTAGATACCTGAAGTACGAGAGGACAAGGAATTATTGCACCA
>JASDQU010346185.1:0-12710 GCA_032191745.1 Picea mariana
GTTTCTTTGGAGCTCTGCAGTCTTTCTTCAGATGTCCTTTCTTCCCACAATTCCAGCACTCTATCTTTCCAAGTCTGGATTTGGATCTACCCTTCCTAGAATTTCCATGGTTTCCTGAGCCCTTTCCTCTATCCTTTTGTCTTCCCCTGTTCTCCATGTTCAATGCATTTCCTGGTGTCTCACCTGTGCTTTTCCGTCGCATTTTCTCACTAAGGATAACACCAACAACATCATCAAATTTTAAAGTATTTGAACCAGAGACAGAGTTACTTATAGCCATGACCAAGCCATTCCAACTTTCTGTCAATGAGCACAAGATTAGAAGAGCCCTAACCTCATCATCAAAGTCCACTTTTCTAGAACTTAGTTGATTAGTAACCATATTAAATTCATTTAAATGATCTGCAACAAACCCACCTTCGGACATCTTTATATTAATTAATCTCTTCATTAGAAATACCTTATTGGATGCTGAGGGTTTTTCATACAATTTGTCCAATGCGTCCATCAAACCCTTTGTTGTCTTTTCTTTTGAAATATTGAAAGCCACCGACACTGCCAGGCTCAGCCATATCATTCCTAGAGCATTTCTGTCAAGAATCTCCCATTCTTCATCCTTCATGGCCACCGACTTCTTTGCTACTCCTATTAATGGTAGGAATAGATCCTTCTAATATAAATAATCTTCCATCTGCATCTTCCATAACTGGTAGTTTTGGCCGTTAAATTTCTCGACCCTAAACTTTTCATCTTCCGACATTTCTCCCACTCGAACTAGGAACCCTCTTTTCCTGCGAGTTACCTTACGCTCTGATACCAATTGTTAGAAAAATAGGACCATGGAGAAATAAAATAAAACAAATGCAGAATAAAACACAGAAGATACACAATACAAGAGAGACACATATTTACGTGGTTCACCCAGTGTGGGCTGTGTCCACCAGAGAAATTGCCAGGTCCTTTCTTTATTATTATCCAGCAAAATGAAGGGATACAACCTATAGCAAAACCCGTTGTAACTCCCTCTTCTTTCTCTCATAGTCTCCTCTATCAGAATACAATACTCGCCAACCTCTATAGCCGCAATACATTTCCCTAAAAAAAGAGGGTTTCCTTCTAGGGAAAAAAACCCTAACATAATCTCTACCATTAGATATGCGACCTTATAATGAACGGTCCAAATTTACAATGAAATTACAATATACTTTTACAAGGCAATTTTTCCTTCGGGGGCTTTGCCCCCAGACCTCCCAGCCGAGGGGATAGCCCCCCCGGACCCCGTAGAGGGGGTACCCCCCCTCTGCACTCCCCCGTGTGGAAGAGTGTACATACTTCTGGGGTGTAAATACTTCATGGGGTATAAACACGGCTGAAAGCAAGGACCTCTGAATCAGGAAGATAATCAGGCTCCACAACCAACACCCAGGACTTTGGAGGAAGCCATAAGGAGATAAAAACATCTTTATGGGAAGACCAGAGGAAGGCCATTTTTCCAAAAATCTTGGAATGACAAGATGAAGGGTAAAAAATATCAAAGGTAGAAATTTTTTAAGCCACCCTCTTGGCCCTCGACCAAGTTTTGAGGAAACATTGGTTGAGATTGACCACTTTTAGGACTCTGACGCAGCGGTCGAAGATGGAGCACCCAGGCGGAGCTAAGCTTGTGGGATCTCACTTATTTTGTGGGCTTGTGGACCCAGTATGGGGTTCATTAGGGTTTATGTAATGGGTTAGGGGATGTCGGCCCATGGGTTTACCCATGTTTAGGCCTTTTTGTAAGGGATGTAAAATTATAAATAAGAAGGAATGTAATGTAGAAAGAGGTGTGTGTAAGTAGCTATGTGCTAAGTCAGTAGCTAAGTGCAAGAGGCAAGTAGTTCTGAGTTGTTTTATGCAACAGGACATGTATGTAAGGCTCTGTGCTTCATAGAGGAGTTGGCTTTGTGCCTTGACCTGATTTTGGGGAAGGTGGATCTTGTGAGTAGTGTGCATATCACCTATCTAGTCTAAAGCTTGGCTCTGTGGCTTAGTGCATAGGAGAAAACAAATGTAAGAGATTGAAGAAGACTAATAAAGAAGAAGAAGTCCTTGGTGGACGTAGCCCCACACTGGGGTGAACCACATATATCATGTGTTGATGGTTTGCTTTGTGCTATGATATTTATGTTGTGGATTTTCTTAGTGCATTGAATTTTATGAATGATAGATAGATCTATGAATTCTTAGTGCTTCGTATATGTTGAATGCGATAGATATGACTTATGTTGATAAGTGCAATGTATATTTCGTCATTGTTAGTGTGTCGATATGTACTTAGGGTTTGATCTGCGATGTGAATAAAACTGATATACTAATGTGTGTTGATCTTAAGTACTTTGCAAAGTGTTATAATCACATATCTGTGTCCCATCTTGGTTACAGACACTTGAGTTTTGTAACCCCCCTGCCTCTACCTCGGGTGAGACAGCATATTCTTCGCAGGTGTTGCCGAAAGGGCCAGTAGTTAGGGTTTTGTTGGTGCGTTGTTGAAGTGTTGAACCCTGGGTATTCCCCTGTGCCAACAAATGGTTTCATTGTTAGGACCTGAAACTATGATTGTTGGGAACTAAAAGAAAAGAGAGGCTTTGTGCGTAGATCTGTTGTTGTAGTGCGCAGTATTCTACTTAACTTGTGAAGCTCTGTGCTAATAAAGAAACCTGATTTGAAGAAAATAGGTAAGATCTTGAAAAAGGTAAAGCTTTATGATTTGATAAGAGTAAGATAAGTGGAAAATTTTGTTTCAAAAGTATGAATCTAGGTATGTTTGATAGATTATGTCCTAGTCTGAAACCTAGGGTACAGTAAGAAGAAAGAGTTGATCCAAATAATACTGATAGAAATAGAGAAAGATATGTTATTCCTATGCATAGAAAGAATTTTTGGACTAATAGGTGGATGCAGGAACCTAGATTTTTTTTTTACAGATTGCAGGTCCATCACTATGATCCCAGTTTGCAATACAAGAGAAGTTGGGGAACGTATAAGAGAAAAAGAGGTTTGACACTATGCTATAACTGCACAAGACTAGGACATCTTGCTAAGGAATTCTCTGGTGTAGGTCCTATTTGTCTTTGTTGTAAAATTGTTGGTCATGAAGTTGAGAATTTCCCAAGGATGATTGCTAAAGTAGAACAAATGAATATGAGTCAATAGAATAAGAGCATGTTAGAGAAACAATAAAAAAAAGATCACACTATGTTAGTACAGTTAAAAGATGTAGTGTGTTAGCACTTGGTAAATTTCCTAGAGGTTGACAGCAGAAGAAATATACTAAGGTAACTTTATCCAACCACTTTCGAAGCTGGGATCTAGCCCTTCCAACTTCAGAGAGGGATCTCTCTATTATGATTTAGCTATGTTTTCAAACTTTAAATATTAGGCTAGGTAAAGAGATAGGTCAGTTTTGTTGTCAAAGTGTTTTCTCGAATTGGTTGAGACAGTCTACACATCCATTAGGCTATGGGGTCTGTGTTTTAATAAAATATGAAATACAAACCAGAAACGCAAAGGGAAACTTCCACAGGGCGAGATAATATAAACACTAGCTCTTTCAGTAGCCTAAATGATGAACAACAGAAAAGATGAGAAAGATAATTTCAACAAAGAAGCAGTTAAGAATTTCTTTATTGAAAACACTAGAAGATAAAACACTAAAATCTTTCGAGTCAGAAATAGGGTATACGAGATAAATCCTGCAACATTCGTTACTCTTAAAGATTAGATTCAGAAAATAGTATGATAACAAAGCGATAATAACATTCAACTTAGAGAGAAAACATCACCAGTGAATACACGCAAGAATCCTGTAAAAGTGCCTCCTTTTTATTAATGGAAGATCTCTTCAAAGATATTACAGTCTGATAGCGTCAGGGTGTGAAGATCAACCACCCTCAATACTTCAAAAGGTGAAGTATTTATAACTCAAATTACAAACAGTCCTGTCATTAATGACTAGGACGTGCTGAATCTATTTTTAGCCTAACTAACTTAACAAATTTCATAAATCTAGGAACTGTTTGATGAGGTGGTGCAACTACACGCTGATTTCTGGGTGGGCCGTTGATGAAGCTTCTGCACAACTTCATCTGACTGGACCGGTACAGCTCATATGCTAATCGATCAGATCACAGAGCTCTTCCCATATGAGATGATTGGGCACATTCACTTTGAGTAGTCTTTGATACACTTCGTCCATTTTTGTATACTTGGCGAATGTAGGATTGGTGAGGAATATGTATCGAATCTCGTGTTGGATACTGATGTCCCACTGAAGGGAATCCAGGAATGCCTTACTGGTGATGCTCCCCTGAATCCCTGTAAACTTTGAACTGTCCTTAGACACCTCTGCCAATCTCNGAGTAGTCTTTGATACACTTCATCCATTTTTGTATACTTGGCGAATGTAGGATTGGTGAGGAATATGTATCGAATCTCGTGTTGGATACTGATGTCCCACTGAAGGGAATCCAGGAATGCCTTACTGGTGATGCTCCCCTGAATCCCTGTAAACTTTGAACTGTCCTTAGACACCTCCGCCAATCTCTTCTTGTAATCTGGGAGTGTCATCAATTTATCATTAATTACCTTCAGACCAGGTAGACCTTTCTTCTGGAGGGCCTCAATCTTACTAAGGAATCTCCGTACCCCTAGGTCCATGGTCTGAACCTTTTCTTCCAGCTGAAGCATTAATCCTCTCTTGGTCAAAACTCTTTTGACCTCAAGGATGGTCTTTGTTCTGTCTTCAATCTTCAGCTCTTCCAACTCTTCCCTGGTCTTATAATTGAGGAATTTGATGATCTCGTTCGCTTGTGTTGGCATGTCTCCCAATTCTACTCCGATCTTCTCGATGGCCTGTTTGCTTCTTAGCACCAACTCATTCTGCTCGAACATGATCTGGATCATTGGCCATATTTCATTCATGGACTTAGTGACGTCTGTCCATACATTCTCTTTAAGCTCAGCCAAAGTCTTTCCTTCCACTGTCTTCTTCCGGAGTTGCTGTAACTCCTGCTTGAGCTACTTTGTCACCTGCTTTTCCTTGGAGAGGCTGGTCTGGAAGGAATTTTTGAGTTTTTGAAGGTTCTCAACTTCCTTTTTAAGCCTGCTGATCTCTGTCTCCTGTAGGTTCATCTTTTCCTTGGATTTAGCCAGGTCGGTTGTATTCTCCTGGGATGTCAATGGAGTTGCATATGGGACTGTTTTCACTGATGTTGTGCTTGCTCCTAGAATTGGGATAGCACTCAATGGAATGACTTCCATTGGCTTCAATTTCTCTTTCTCTTTTAACAGCTTCTCCATCTCAACTTCCATTTCTTTGAGTTGTGCATTCTGCTCCATAAGTAGCCTTAGCATTTCATCCTTCTCGCCTTCTTTCTCTGCTATCTCCTTCGCCTGTGAATCCTCTGTGGGCGGGAGCTTTAGTTGTTTCTTCAAGGAGGCAATGTCAGCATTCTTCTTCTTGATTGTTTTCCCAGCTGCTTTCATGTTTGAAGGATCGTAACCGATCTTGAAGACCAGCTCCTCCAAAGTTTTGATCATATTGTCCTTTGCAAAGGATGATATCTTCTCCATCTTGAGTTGTGTTTGAACATTTTTCAGTGACACCTGCAATTTGGAAGCAGAAGTGGAAGCATGTGCCAACATATAGAACACCATTTCCCCTGTCTGCTTGTGCAGATCGATCTGATCGGCTGGGTGCACGTCCTTCATTTGGAATTCGAAGGTGGCCCTCTTGTAGTCCGTGATCACCTTGGGATCTAGTACCTATGCCTAGAGGAATGCCATATGCATTTTTCCCTTTTCTGTGTCAAATGCAGACAACAGCCTATGCTGCGCAGTCGACGTCTACTTCCAAAACTGAGTGCAAGTACTACTGGTAATGGATTGGTTCCTTTTATTTATCAGCTCGTACTTCTCGAAGATCCTCAACTTGGGCCCTACCTTKCCTAGCTGAGTGTTCAATGGGGAGTCTGTGGATTTCTTYGGAAATGCTGGGGTAATGTCCTTATAGAGGCTCGACCCGAAGGGTGGAATAACAGACTTGGTCACTGTGGTGGATGGGGATTCTTTTTCCCCGGTCGGGCCAGGGACTGAAGTTGTCTTGGGCCTGTTAGTRTGTAGTTGGAAMTCTTCGAACGATACCTCTGTGACAGGCAGAGATGAATCTTGTCGAGGCCTTTTTCCCTTCGGGACCTGAGGCGTGGTCGTTTGTGACACAGTGGCCAGGGGAGCCTACTGTTCTACTTCAATCAATGTGTTAGGCTCCCTGGCTGTCTGATTTGCAAACTTCTCAAATTCAGGCCTAGACACATGAACGTAAGGGATGTTTTTGTTCTTCACCCTCATCTTTGAGATGATCCCACATGGATCATAATGCCATTGGAAGCTCAGGAAGAACTTCATTTCTCTCAGCATCCGGTCTGCTTCTTCCCCAGTGCCATGACTATTGCAGATGAAGGAGCCAATTTGCCCCTTGATTCTAAGCTGTTGTTTTTTCTTCAATGATACAAAATGGATATCATATAAATTCATAATCTGCCTTATATATTCTAGAGAAAAGATTCTGACAGGCAAATACTTGGGCAGCTTATACGGTGCCAACTCGCACCTGTATACTCTGATCTCAGTATGATTTTGATACAGGTACCAATCCTCGGTCTTTGTGTTGTTAGAGAGATGCAGGATCCTCTGAACTTCGTCGTTTATCCGAGGCTCAGGCCTGCCACCTAGCATGCTTACCACAGGGTGGTAGAATTGGTCGATGAACTCCTTGAAACTGAACTCAGTGGAGTTGTGCTTGAGCAAGGAGGTCCACACTGTGACTGCCTCCGGTCTACCATCTCCATCCATCTTCTGCATGGAAAAACCAAATTTGTCCACTTGGAAGAAGAAAAACATGTATGCCAGTACCGATGAATATCTGAACATGCCTTCCATGCCAAAATTCATGAACTGTTCGTGAATATTGTCTGCCAAAAATGTGTTGAAGTCAAACTAGGTGGTGGGCTTTTCATCAGTGGAGAAAATGGATAGAAAACCCAAAATGGGTTCATCTACCCACTGATCAGAATAGTATCCTAATAAAGCACAAAGGGATGAGATGACCTGATTTCCCTTAGTGGAGAACATGGAAGACAGATACGGAGGATTTGTGGAGGGGAATTGAGCAGATGTGGGAAGGAAAAGCTCGAATATTTGAGCTCTTTGGGGGAATGTCATTTTCTGGTATAATTCCGTTAGAATTTCCAGATTAAAGGGAGACACAAAGTCGGCTCGGGGGATTTGCATCATCTGGTATATGGATTCAGTCATGATGAGGAACAGGATCTCTCCGAACGAGGAGATGACGCCTCTTTGTTCAGGAATATAGTGAGCTTGACACTTGAGAGCGAACTCGGGAAAATGGTGGATCTGAGGGAAGAGGTAGAGGGGTAAATTGGAATCCCAGAGTCCAATTTCATCACTCTGGTCCAGGAAAACCTCCCTGATCCACAACTGGAGGTCTGAGAAATCAAAGTCGCATTTTGTATCTGTTATCAACCAGTCTTTGTCGACCAGTGGGATCTTTTCCAGGTCGACAGGAGGTGGGAGAAACRGATTCTCCTCTCCTTCTACTTGTTTGGACTTTGGCCCCATTTCTGCAACAGTACCTGCAATAAACACAATGTTAGTGGGGCGACTGACTGTGGATGAGGGCAACGGAAAGTAATGAAGGAGTAAGTGGTGAATTTCTCTGGTGCGATGGGTGAATAGTGAAAGTAAGGGGAATAACAGTAGTTTTATTTAAACTAGGGTCGATTGGGCATGGGAGACAGGTCAGCTGGATAACAGATAAGTTATCTAGTAATAAATAGACAACGGACCGCTTTAAGGGTGAGATGGCAGGTGACGGTGGCTGAAGGATACAGATGGGTGATGTGGAGGCTATCAATTGGAGGTAAAATTCATAATAAGGGGCTTGCCATTAGCGAATGGGGGGTAGGGACTGACAGCAGTTATGGGACATGACCAGTTCGGGAAAGGTGGAGGGTGACGTCCAGTGATGATGGAGGTCTGTCAGATAGCAGATGGTGACGAGACATCAGGGCAATAGATCGATGCCATGTATAAAGAGGGGCCCACCAGAGGGAAGATTCCATTCTGGACCCCCCCCCTCGGTTAAAAGCAGATCATCTGAGGGGGTCCGAAATCCATTTTGGGTCGTTGATCTGCGTGCCCGTTTCTGAGTCGTAGATCTCTGTGCTCTATTTATCACCCATTCCAGACCCCCCCTCCATTAAAGGCAAAATGGATGGGGGGGTTCGTAATCCAACATTGACCGTTGATTTGAGCACTCGATTATGGGCTGTCCAGATGCGTACAAGGCTTATCAGTGATTTCAGACCCCCACCCCCCCTCTGTTAAAGGTAGAACGGTCGGGGGGGTCCGAAAATATCTGTCCACCGTGGATCTGGGCGCTGCAATCAGAACCGTTGATACGTGCAAGGGGCATAAGTGGGGAGTGGAAAACACATGCGTCGGGGAAAAACTTAGGATAAATGCTTTTTATGGGTTTTTCCAAGGCTATTCAAGTGGACACCACCAAGGGGTTAGGCAAACGACCCTTCAAGTATTTGAAATATGGTGTGACATTTACCTCAAGTTGGTTTTATTAAAATGAAACAATAAAACAACTAGCCTATATTCTACCCTAGATTCCTATGACTGTTAACCTAGGTTGGACTGTTGGGTTAAGAATTTACTCTACCCTGGGGCTATCTGACCAGGATTAGACAGTCTGGCCAGATTTATTCACTAATCTACCCTAGACACTTTGGCTAAGATTAAATTGTTTAGCCAAACTCATTCACTACCCTATCAACATCAATTGAAAAAGAACTTGGCCATGCTTGAAAGGTATGGACCAAGTTAGTATTATTGCATGGGGATTTTATTGAAATTCCTTTATGCCCTCTTTTTCTTTCTTTCTTTTTATTTTCTTTCTTTTTCTTTTTCTTTCTTTTTTCTTTTCTTTTCTTTCTTTTTTCTTTTTTCTTTATTTTTCTTTCTTTTTCTTTTTTGTTTCTTTATCAAATTATTTGCAGAATGAAAAATCATTTTTCAACAAAAATACTAGAGTCGGATAATATCTCAGTCACTGTTATAACCCTAAATTGCACTATCCCTGCTTACCTGGCACCAGGCCTACTACTTTCCCTTCATTGCCAAAGCCATGCTGAATAAAACCTTGAAAAACCACTTAAATCAAGCAACTCGCGCCCTAACCTCTCACTGGGCGCGTTGGAATGCTTGCTGTCCTTATACTGCACGCGGTGGACCGCGGGCTAACCCTCTATAGCCCGCGTTTACCTAACAAAGCAAAAAATCAGGAAAGTTTCCGTCGGGACGAGGAGCTTTTTGTCAGTTAACTGGAACTCCCAGCCATGCATGGCCGAGAGTTCGCCTANCAAAGAAACTCTGCCAAAATTGCCAAGTCCATTATTGTCCCAACCCTTTAGCCTTTCCTCAAGCTTTAGGAGAAGTTCAAGCAAAGCAGTTGGAGGACAAAGAAGAGGAGGAGCCTAGGATCAGGATCGAGGAACGGTGGCCGGTCTCTGAAATCATTGTAAGTTGATTCATATTGAGATTAATGAAAAAGATACTTTTCCCGTCCCAAATACATGAGTCTTATCTATGTTATTTGATTTGTGTTTAATCTCTAACCCTCTAGTAGTTCAGTAGCATGCATGCGTAGTTTTGTCTTGATTGCAGGGAAGCTTTTTGGAAGGAGCAGTAGCAGCAAGGGGATAAAAGCTCAACAGAGGATCTACTTCAACCATCAATAAAAAGGTTAGTTGATTCCACTTATGTTTGCCTGAGAAAAGGGGTTTCAGATTCGGGTAGAAGGTCAAAAGTAGCTTATGAAGGGTCATGATCTACATGCAAGTTTAAAACCCTAGCTTGCTAGTCCGTAGGGTAGAATACCCCACAACATAATTGGCGACTCCGTTGGGGATAGTCTTACTCTTAGGGTTTCCGGATTTGGTTAAAGATCTTTTGGGTAGTTCAAAGAATTAAGTTTCTGTTTCTTTGTTTTTTTTTTGTTTTCTGTTAAGTCGAAAGCTAGCAGGGAACCTGGTTATCAATACCAGTTTTCCTTGACTGACACTCGACATTTCTTCTCGGGACACACAGAGGTACCCGCGACCTGCAGAATCCCTACCCGTGGGTAACCCGTGCCCTAGCCTTCTACAGTGCGCGTTTGAACGCGTTCTGTAGTGGTTTCAGTAGCGTGTAGAGTCCAAGAAGCTTAAGAGGCAGTCCCCTCTTCCTCTGTCAGAAGTTTACCTTCTCAGGGGGCTTTCTAGATCCTGTCTGGGTTTTCTTGGTTTGTTGTCTTGCTTTCAGTTTACCTTAGTGTGTTAATTGTTCTTTTCCTTTGTTTTCTTTTGTGAAAATTTTCCTTTTCTGTTGAAGTAGTAGCACCCAGAACCTTTTAGAGACCCTGGTTGTCAATACCAGAGGCCTTTTTCAGGTCTGGGCTGCCTGTGTTTGATTTTTTCTCAGATTTTATACCTACCCGTGGGCTGCTTTAGTTTTGAGCGCTGATACCTGCGGGCTGTTATAGCTTAGCACGCGGTTGACCGCGTACTGTCTTGGTGACAGTCACGGGTCTGTCTGGTTGCCTTTCAGCCTGGGTGGGGTAGTCATCCCCTCCTGTGGTGGGAAGTGCTCCTTTTAGGGTTTGGAGTCTGGGGGGACACAGTCAGCAGGTTAGGGTATCTTATCCTTAGCTTGTGTTGTTAGTTGATGTTTTGATAGAAAAGACAAAAGAGAAAAAAAAAATCGTTTTATGGTTTTTAGGCAAGTGTTAGAATCGGTACTGTCTTGATTTCTTTTCTCGCATTTTTGTGCTTTGATTCTGTTTGCGATCTGTGATTTAAGCCAGATTTTTCTTTTTATTCTCTTGGTTTTGATCTTGTCATCATTTTTCCTCATTGCATTGTTTTGCAATAAAATAAAATAAAAATTTGTCATTTTCTTCTTGATTTGAGGATTGTGTTGTTGCATCGGTAGCTAGAAAAGAAGTCTTGTTGCATAAGTTTTTGCAGTGCATGTCTAGTATAAGTAGCTCGCAGATCTGAGTGAAAATCCTTCATATTTACTGCATAAAATCTTAGTAATTTCATAAAAAGAAGTCTTTCTTGTTGAAAAGTTGTTGGTTTTGCATTTTATCAAAAGTTGTTGTTTCCAAGCATTTTTGTTCATTTTTGCTTTGAGTCTTTTTACACACCATCAGTTTCACTTCCATACCTTGAGATTTAAAAATCCCATTAAAAGCAACGCTAAATAAAATCAAGTAGACTTTTCTGTTTGTAGGGTACATACACTAGCTTAAGAATAGGGCCTTGGAATAGGTTGGAGAGTAAATTCTCCAAGGCCACCCAAACCAAACATTGGAGTCTGTCAATAGGGAGTGTAGAAGTCCAGTTACGGAAAGTTATTTAGGACGCCCCTCTAACACAAGGGCTAAACACGAGGTCATGTAAGGAAAGGTAGCAGAGATAGCCCCTCCAAAGCTGGACCGAGCGTTGTGGAGAATAGATATAGAGGATCTGTTAAGGGATTTCGTCATTAGCATTTGCCATGGAGCTTCATGGGTCTCGAATCCGTTCGAGGTCCTCAGTCGTCTTCCAGAACACTTGCTCTCGATACCCTTGACAGGTTTTGGGCTTGATACCCTGCTCATTGTGGTCTACCCAACTGCCGACTGTACCCGCCTGATAGCTGTTCACGTGCTGGCAAACTAGTTGCCAATCTTTTCTAGGGACATACACAGGTGACTGCGGGGGTATACCGTGGTACCTAGGATGGACATCGGACCAACGCTTTGCAGAGTAGACCCAGAGGGTGCTTTCGTATTCAAGTTGCACTTGCACCGGTAAGGTACTCTAGTGTTGGTTGTTGTAACTGTTCTTCCTACTAATATAGTGCTTGCTTGATTTATCTTCTAGGGGATTTCTTTTAGTGCGTGTTACTATTTGTTCGTGTAGAATACCTTAGCATGTCGTGAATCTTCGTGTAGAACTTATTTCGGAACTTCCGGTTGAGTCAGGTGACGTTGTGCCTGAGGAATCGCCTATCCGGGGGAATATGTTTTTGATCGAATCGTCTGACCCCTGGTACGGAGATATACTTATCTATCTCCAGACTTTGAAGTGTCCTACCTCTGCTTCTCGTGATGAGCATCGGCGGATACGCCATCAGGCCAAGAACTATCTTATCCTCAATGATACTTTGTATCGGCGAGGTGTAGACTGTATCTTGCGTCGATGTCTCACTCATGAGGAGGCCGTCATAGTGCTCAATGATTATCATACAGGAGCTTGTGGCAGTCACTTATCCGGGTTGGCAACAACCCAAAAGATTTTACGAGCAGGTTACTTTTGGCCCACACTTATAAAAGATTGTATCGAGGCGGTCAAGAAGTGCCATCCTTGCCAAATATTCTCACGGAAGATGAGGTCACATCCAGCTCCTATGTTTCCTGTTATCACCGTCGGTCCCTTCACCAAGTGGGGGATTGATTACACTACTTGCAACCCCCCATCATCCAGGGGGCACCGCTATATCATTGTGGCTGTCGACTACTTCACTAAGTGGGTCGAAGCCATGTTGACGTTCAAAGATGA
>JASDQU010346188.1:0-12411 GCA_032191745.1 Picea mariana
CACTTTATACTTAGCCATTTTTCCTTTTTCCTTCTTTTCACTCTACTTTCCTTCCTTACTACTCTCCATACTTAAAACATTTTTCCGATCCTCCACACTATTTCCATACTTCATCATTTCCATAACCATTTTTATACTTATCCCATTTCCATTTTCATAATACCCACCACTTAGTCATTTTCATAATTCATTTCCACGTTCATTTTCATAATTCATTTCATTTTCCATGTCCACTTATTCATTTTCATTTTAATTTCCCTTTTCATTTTCCATTTTTCATTTACCATTTTACTTTTCTTGTTTCCTTCTTCCATTTTCCATTTTTCATATTTCGATTTTCCATTTTTTATATTTTCACAATTTCTAGGTTCATTTTTCTAATTCATTTACATTTTCCCATATTTCATTTCCATTTTCCAGTTCATTTTCATGATCCATTTATATTTTCCTTTTTTCCATTTTTCCATTTTCCTTTGTCCATATTTCATATTTCATTTCCATTTCCTTGCTTTCACGTAAGCCTACTACTTACCTCCCCAACACTTGGTCACTTTTCATGAATTACTACATTTTACTCTTTCTACACTTCATCATTTTTATGCCTTGTGGGAGTAGTGATGCGAGAGTCCAACATGTCCCAGACCTGCATCTCACCATGTTCACAGCCCTGCGATCGTACGACCCTCAATTTTCACCCCCATCTTCAGCATTACCCAAATTGCACCCTCATTAAGTTTTATACATAGTATATCTTTTGAATGCGGGAGACCATACCCTCATTTCCACCTTCACTCCCACATGACTTTAGGCCCACAATATCGTGATCCTCAATTTGCACCTTTATCTTCCGCATTACCCAAATTACACCATTCATGACTTAGTCATTTTACTAGGTTTTACACTTTATTTTTAGTGAGTCCTTGTTGGCACAGGGGTAGACTCAGGGTTCAACGCTTCAACAACGCACCAAAAAAACCCTAACTATCGGCCCTTTCCGCAACACCTGCGAAGCAGATGAAGTCTCACCTGAGGTAGAGGCAGGGGTGGTTGTAGGACTCGAGTGTCTACAACCTAGCTGAGAGATAGATCTGTGATTAAAACACTAACAAAGCACTTAGCAATTAACATTCATTAGCATTTAACCCTTATTTATATCGCAAATTCAAACCCTAATTACAGAACAACGTAGTATTCAACAAGATCTAACACTTCCAAGCACTTAGCACATAGAAATAGATCAGATCTACCATTCATTCACATCACTAGGCACTAACCTACAATATCAGATGCATCTAACATACATAAAGATAACAACAATAAGCATAAATCACATCAATCACACAAGGAAACCATAACACAGGATATACGTGGTTCACCCCCAGCACGGGGCTATGCCAACCGACTCTTCTTCTTTTTTATTATCTTATGTCAATCTTATTACATGCACAGAGCCCAAAAACCCCACTCCGCATAGGACAGGAGATCTGCACGCACCTCGCCAGATCCTCCTTCCCTGAATTAGATCACATCATAAAGCCTTCTTACACAGTCTGTACACCATCTTCTTACAATCACTTACACTTATCTCTGCATGTCCTAACACATAGCATGCACAAAGCCTCTAGCTCTGCACTAAGACACAAATATTCACTACTACTTCACTTAGCACACTAGCCCCTTCTTACATCACCTAGCTATCTGTTTATACATTACAAAATGGGCCTAAACATGGGTAAACCCATGGGCCAACATACCATACTCATTACATAAACCCTAAGACCAAAAATCCCTAAAAAGGGGGCCAATATCCCATGATCTCTGCTTTGCCTTGCTCTTTGTCTTCGATCAGCCTGTCGAAGTCCCAAAATTGGTCAAACATGACACAAGTTCTCCAAAACTTGGTTAAGGGCCAACAAGCCCCCAACACTCACTTATGACTCGTCCCGAGTCACTCTGATCTGGGTAAATCTACCTTGAAGGCCTTGATATTGGCTCGAGATGCTTCGACCTACTGCTTAGCCAGAGCCTCCTGCTCGACAAACTCCTGAATGACCTTCTCGGTGACAGGTCCTTCCAATCGTTGTTCAACTGAGGTGACTACTTGTTCTAGCTGTGCAACTTGTCCTTAAATCTCCTCAAAAAGTGTGCATGATTCATCCTGCACTGGCTGGAGTATTTGGGTTACTTCCATGACCTTGTTTAGAATGGCATGGGTTTGTTGCTGAACCATGCGTTATTCCTGGTCTCTTTTTATCCTCTCAACTGGTGATTGTAGCTTCAATTTCACTTGCACTGTTGCTACTTGTTATTTTGCCTCCTAAAGATGTGACTCTAGTGTCTTGAGCTTAGGGTCCTCTGCAAGGCACTTGTAAGTCTGCACCCAACTACTGCTAAGTTGTTTGCATTCCAAGGAAAATTCCTTGATTCTCTCAACTGCACTCCTCGCAGTTTCTTCTCTTAGATCTCGCACTTCCTGCGGAGTGCTTGGCACTGTCTGTAATTCAAATTCTACTATTCTTTGTTGGAGTTGTTGAATGGCTTCGACAAGCCTTCCCACTTGATTCTCCACCTAGGTCTTCTTCCATCTGCTCTAATCCCGTCATAGAGCGAAGTTTTCTAGTGACTGCTTCTTTAAATCCAATTTGCTCTATGAGAAAATTTTCTTTCTTCCTCTAGATCTGCGCTCTATCCTTTGCAAAATTTGCCTGGAGGTCATCTTTTTCTTGCTGTGCAACCCAACATTGTTCTATGGCTTCCTATTTTTCTTGCTTCTGGGCCTCTGTGGCCTGTTCCTTTTCCTCCTAGACACGACGAAGGTGAGCCTCCATCACATCTGCTATCCTGCATAGCTGGGTAGGCTCATCTCCTACTTCTATGTTCCCTATTGACAACGACGTAGTAGGCACTATGCAGCTTGAATGGAGAGCCTATTGTATTCCTTTAAGCTCTACTTCAATGCGATCATACATGGATTCTTGTTTTGATTCATTGCACTGTAAAATATCTTCTGATGTATCTAATACGACGACGACGATGAGGTCGATGTCATCCACCGTGAGCACAGTCTGCAGCTTGGGCTTACTAGATTTTGACTTCTTCCGCAATGTAGGTTTCATTAGGGAAACTTTTCTTTTCTTGGACGTATCTACCTCTTCAAGGGGGTTCCTAGGTGGTGTTACTTCACCCTGCTTCTGCTTGTATTCTTCCCCTTATTTCTCTTCTTTGTCCACTTCATCATCTCCTCCTCTGCGAGGTGAATCTGATGCAGTCTCTTCTGATGCATTGTTTATTTTTTGTACATCTTCCTTATTTTTCTTCCTGCTACTGCTGGGTACATCATACTCTTCACGAGTGACCACATGACTTCCAATGAGGTCGAGGTCAGATAGTTCTGCCTGGTTGACTGGTATAAAGAACTATGCATGCCATTCCTTAGTGATTTCTTCCAGGTCCTCCTATGTGAGCTTGTAATATGATTGAAGCTCTTCTTTATGTTCATCTCCATGCACAGTGATATAAATAAAATGTCTATCTGTGCGAAACTTCATAATTGGCCTGAACCTATCCAGGGTGTTCAACGTCATACGAGGTAAAGACTCAATATCCCTCTTCAACTATAGATAATAAGTGTGGAACACTACATTTGATTTCCATTGTTTCGCCATGTTGCTTGAATACCAGAGCATGGTGAACTTTGTAGCTAAGGGTTCTGATGGCTCAATCTCAGAGAAGGTTGCACCTTCTGGCATTTCCCAAGCAATGAAAGCGATGAGGATCAACAACCAATTGAAGTGGAACTTGTAGCCCTAATCCTGAGCTTTGCGACGGTCTTTCTCTAACTGGTTGACGAGGAAGCTTGACTAGTTCATTTGTATCCCTTCCACACATTTTCCTGCGAGGTCAACAACGAACCCTGTAACCTGTGTGGGTCTGTTTTTCCTTACTAGCTTACCAATGATCAACTGGTAGGCTAGGTCCATTGTGCCATTCTGAATGGAGGCTACCTTGTAGCCTCACTTCCCCTTTTCCACATCGCCATAGGTATCTTTAATTTTCTGTGCTAGGGCGCGATCTACAACCTTCCCTGGATAAAATTCTTGTGGGTCTGGTCCTTACATGCTTAATCTGGTGATCTGATGGATCAACAGTAGATCTACATTGATGTGTCTGCCCAACCACAGATAACCGCCATGGAAGCAAGACAACAGGAGTTTAACACACACGTTAACCTCATGATGCCTTCCAAAGTGTGGTATCTTCATCACATTCAGGATGGTGGACCTCATGATGTCCATGGTCCACAGCTAGGGGATGATCTTCGACTTCTTCTCATTTGTCTTGGTCAAATACTTGTATGGTACGAGCATGCCATAGTTCTTGCAGTCTCCCATGTTATAGTCATTGATATTCAACGTCGAAATCCTCTCCAACTACTGTCTGACTACGTGTATCCCCTTCGGGAGGTACGTAGTGATGACTGTGTAGTCGAAATCCCTTGGGACGCTGTCATGACTCACCGCGCTAGCCAGAGGCGGGATGTAGTCGAGAAGGATAGATGGGATGAGCTTTGCATTCGCTAATTCATTACGATGATTGGTTCATTTTTTTGTTGCAGGTTGGGATGGTCCAGATCCACGAGCAGTCGATAGGTATGCTTGCACTCCTCTCGTCAACGAGGCTTAGATGCCTATGGACATCACCTTCTCGACCGTGAGTTCTATTAGGATCTCTCTGACATCTTTTTCTACTGCACTATTTTTTTCCGACATGCACACTCGAGATCTGATATCTCAGATCGATGAACAAACACTCACTATAACAACACAGGTGGAGAGGTCTCAATAATCACAACGCGGTAATAATCATCTCGAATAATCACAATTGGAAAAACTGTTCACGGTGCAATGCTCGATGGGATAAATAGACATAATCAGAACATATCCCTCCAATGGGTAGGAACGCCTTAATGGATGCAATTTCATCCGTTGTGGTGCGGTCACAACAATCCAATGGCGAATGTTTTGGAAATAATTGTGTTTCTAGCCGTTCTGGAGTGTCGTTCTAACAGTCGGGACACCTCCAACGGTCATATTGCTTCGTCATGGCGAAGTTCCAATTTACGTTGTTATGATATCCCAGTGAAGTTCCAGTTCTGCAAACCTTCTTTCTGCGAAGTCCTCTCTGGTTCTTCTTGCAATTTTTCTAGCTTTGCTTTCTTCTTGCTGAGCTTTCTGGCTTTCTTTCCTGTGATTTGAATTAGTGGTTTCCTTTTCCCATTATTGTTCTTATCTCCTCTTGGCAGAGGAACTTCGCACCACTGACGTTCTTTCGAAGGGTTCGAGAGTAATACTTTTTTTTTTTCTAGAGTAAGTTCTCTACTCTCTTGCATGGATAAGTTTCTTAATCTTTCTTGTGTTCGTTCAAATTTGATAGCTAGATATTTGGTTCTTAGTAGCTTCGACTGGTCCTCTTGTTCTTCCAGTAAGTGCGTTATTCTCCTAGCCATGAAATCCCTTAGTTCTTTCTTTTTTTGTTCTAGATCCTCCTCTTCTTGTTTCCTTCATATCTGATCTTTTTCAATCTAGGTTTTTCCTAGCAAAATAGCAAATGGGGTGTTGTTCTCAACAAACTTAACGATCTCAAATTCTTTTTCTGTCGAAGTTCCATGACCACTCATAGATGTTTGGGTAAGTATTCCACATAGGGTTATTAGCTTTCCTCTAAAGAATCCTATTCCTCCTAATGAAGGAACCATAGCAGGCTTTCCCAAAATTTCCCAAGTTCTTTCTGTCATGATATTCATCTGGGTTTCCTCATCGAGAACACAATCTATGTCGAAGTATCCTATTCTTTTTTCTATGTGCTCCTTCTCTTTTAAGATCTCTGATAAGTTGATATCTCTGTGATCATTCTGGGTTTTTTTCATCTGTAATAATACAATCTATGATTCTTTCTGGGGTTTTATCATATCCTTAGTTTCTTGGCCTATCTCATCGTTTTCTTGTCTCATATTCATCTTTTCAACTTTAGAAATCATTCTAGGGCAATCCAAAACTTCATGGTCCATAGCTTTACAACAAAGACAACTAGGACCTCTACCAGGGCATTCCTTAGAAAGATGTCCCAGTCTTCTGCAACTATAGCAAAGAGTTAATCCTCTCTTTATTTTAAATGACCCCCAACCTTTCCTGTACTGCGCACTGGGATCACAGTAACTAACCTGAAAAAAAATCTTTCTAGGATCCTACATCCATTTGTTAGTCCAAACATTCTTTCTATGCATAGGAATAACATATCTTTCACTATTCTTATCAACTCTATTAATATCAAATCTTATTTCTTCTAGCTGTACCCTAGTTTTTAGACTAGGACCAAATCTATTAAACATACCTAGATCCATTCTTTCGAAATAAAAATTTCCACTTATCTTACCTTTATTAGAGTACAAAGCTTCAAGATATTACCTCTTTTATTCAGATCAGTCTTCTCTTCTTAGCACAGAGCTTCACAAGTCAAGTAGAATACTGCGCACTAAAGCAACAGATCTACCCACGGAGCTTTCTTTTCTTCAGTTCCCAACAATCACAGTTTTAGGTCTCGGCAACAGAGCCATTTGTTGGCACAGGGGCAGACCCAGGGTTCAACGCTTGAACAACACACTAACAAAAACCTAACTATTGGCCCTTTCAGAAACACCTGCGAAGCATATGAAGTCTCAGCTGAGGTAGAGGCAGGGGTGGTTGCAGGACTCAAGTGTCTACAACCTAGCTGGGACACAGATCTATGATTACAACACTAACAAAGCACTTAGCAGTTAGTATTCATTAGCATTTAACCCTTATTTACATCGCAGATTAAAACCCTAATTATAGAACAACACAATTTTCAACAAGATCTAACACTTCCAAGCACTTAGCACATAGAAACATATCAGATCTAGCATTCATTCACATCACTAGACACTAAGCTACAATATCAGATGCATCTAACATACATAGAGATAAGAACATTAAGCATAAATCACATCAATCACACAAGGCAACCATAACACATGATATACGTGGTTCACCCCTAGCATGGGGCTACATCCACCAATTCTTCTTCTTCTTTATTATCTTATGTCAATCTTCTTACATGCACATAGCCCCAAAACCCCACTCCGCATAGGACAAGAGATCTGCGTGCACCTCGCCAGTTCCTCCTTCCCCGAGTTATGTCACAACACAAAGCCTTCTTACACAGTCCACACACCAGCTTCTTACAATCACTTGCACTTATCTCTGCAAGTCCTAACACATAGCATGCACAAAGCCTCTAGCTCCACACTAACCCACAAATATTCACTACTACTTCACTTAGCACACTTGCCCCTTCTTACATCGCCTAGCTATCTATTTATACATTACAAAATGGGACTAAACATGGGTAAACCCATGGGGTGACATCCCATACTTGTTACATAAACCCTAAGCCCAAAAATCCCTAAAAAGGGGGCCGAGATCCCGTGATCTCTACTTCACCTTGCGCTTCGTCTTTGACCAACCTGTCGAAGTCCCAAAATCGGTCAAACGTGACCCAAGTTCTCCAAAACTTGGTCAAGGGCCAACAATCCTATACAATCATTTTCAAGTGATGCAGGAGTATTTTTGTGGGAGGCCAACATGTTCCAGACCCGCAAAGTCCTCATATCTTATGTCCCACATACACAATCCTGCCTTCACCATAATGTACTCTCCATTCCCCTATTTCCACATCGTTTTTACACACCAAAATGTCACACTTAAGTGTCGCATCTATTATTCACCTAAGTGTCGCAAGTGTCACAAAAGTGTCATATGCACCTTACTAAGTGTTGCATGCACTTTATCAAGCATCATATGCACCTTAATAAGTGTTGCATGCACTTTATCAAGTATCGTATGTACCTTAATAAGTGTTGCATGCACTTTAACACCATGAAAGAACATTTGTCATGATACTTAATCTTTGTGGAGGAGAAAACCCAACATGTGATGGTCGAAAAACTTCTTTTTACCTTGAGTTTTGACCAATTTTTGAAGGTCAACAACCCCTTGCCTATGTACAGGGAACGTTGATCTTTTCTCAACACTCCTTGTTGAACTATGAGGTAGCATTGACAATGCTCCGTGATCCATATCAGGGGAGTGTTGAAGTGGGTAGAGGAATATTTGGTCAACCCACCTTATTCTAAGGGTCAGCCCTGAGATGCTCTTAAGTGGTTTTGGTCAAGGCGATGAGTCACCCATATTCCCTCCATTTTGGGTAACCAAATCCTAACCTAAGGAGTTAAATACTCAACCATTTCCTAGAATACTTCATGGTGGTTAAGCCTCTTAAATCTTATATAATGAGTCCACTCAAAGGTGAAAAGGGAGAAAGAATTTTAGAGTGTCAAACCTTTGATATTGTGAGAGGAATCCATCAAAATAATCATCATTCTGATCTTGAGACATTCAGGCAAGGGCTGGACTAGAGAGCTTGGAGGGGCTGTTGCAACGTCTACGGTTGGTTTGTAAGTACTTCACCATGTTTCTCCATTAATATAACTTGGCTTATTTCCTTCATACTGTTGTTCATACATGTATGTTTACATAGATATATTTCTTCTTTCCTAATGATATATTGTAGAAGTAGAAGGTATTGTTTTGTTCTTTCCATAGTTTCTTCATCACGATAAGAGCTTGGACATCAAAGCCAAATATTGAAGATCATGGAGGACTGTAGTATAACTAGGGAGGTAATATGGGGTAGTATACCTAGGGAATGTGCTTATGTATTATTAGTGAAAGTCATTTAATATATGAGAATGTGGTCATTCAATGTAAGGTGGACTAGGTCCACTATATTAATAAAGGACCACTAAGGTAGTTAGATGTAATAAATGTGAGGAGGCTCTCTAGAAGGTTCCTAGGAGATAAAGAGAGCTATATAAAGAAGTGTAAGCAATGTAATGAAGCATAGTGAAGAATATTGTGATTGTACAAGCAAGGATTGCTTGAGGAGTGCATTCCTTCCTTAAGGAATAATATATGGTGTTACCCTACCTCAAGGGTTTTGTCTACATTCTTGTGTTCGTGTTATGGTGAATGGTTTATGGTTTATTCTTGGTATTATTGAAGTATATTTGCAGATCTGGTATAGGTTCTTAACAATTGGTATCATAACACTTTCCTTGGCCAAAGAAGGGAAGCATGCTTTTCTCTTTTTGCAGATTTTTTTCTAGGGAAGAAAAAGAGGGTGACACACTTCAAGTTCATATCTGAAGATTTATGAGCTGAATTTGGAAAAACAATTTGGGTATTTGAATTCCTCTCGGAAAAATACCCAATTTCAAAAAACAAATCAGCCGAAACAGAGTCTGGGAAGTCAAGTTATGAGCATTTTAAATTCAACTGTTTTTCACGGGTTTTTTTTTCTTCGGAAAAAGCCGCGATTTTTTGCAGTAATTTATTTTTTTAACCCTAGTTTTTGTTGAATATTTTTTCCAAGCAAGATGTATTTTACAAGAAAATATGATGGTCCTAGTATTGAAGACTTATTAAAGTCCCACAAGTCAAAATGGAAAGGGCAGTGGAAATATTTTGTAGACTAGGGTTTCAAAGGTGATGCTCTCATATGGTGGAAATCCTTTCACCATTATGAGTGGATGTCACTTTCTGAGGAAGCACTTGAAAAATTACTATTAGACAAGTGGTCTATACAAAATGTAAGGATAAAGACATAACCAAGAGTTTATTTTCATGTGGAAAATTGATATTACAGGTTCATGGTTGTATTCATAAGGAGAAGGTTATTGTTTCTATTAACCCTAGTTGCATGCATAATTTTATCAATATTCAGTTGGTTAATAGATTGCAAATTCCTGCAAAGAATATCCAAAGCACACAGGTTGAGGGTGAAAATGTTAATTTTTTTAAAGATTTGAAGCTCAGTATGGATAAATATGTGTTGCATTCAGATTTTTATGCTATGAATATGGATGAAGTGGATATTGTTTTGGGATATCCTTCAATAGAATCAGTGGGTACCATTAATATTAATGTGAAAAAGAAGTTTTTTAAGTTGTGGTACAAGAAAAATAAAATTACATTGTAGGATGTGTCTCTTAGTAAGAAAGATGGACCCATGGAAGCTAGAAAAGAAGTTATTTCCGAGTCGGAAGTTGAATCAGAGGCAGATTCTACAGAAGGAGATGAAGAAAAACTATAGGAAGGACATAATCAAGAAGTTGAGGAGGTAATTGACTCAAAGGCACAAAGTGTTGCAGATTTGAAGAAAAAAGAACAAATTCCTACAGTTGTTGTATATCGCCATCCACATCATCTAGAGACACAACAATCATCAAGGCAAGGGCGTGTGCATCAACACATTTATGCTCCAGCAGGGCACCCGACATGAAACCGATCAAGAGGTGCATGGAGGCCTACTAGCACTACATGAAGACATCAAGCTAGAGAACTTTTCCCATGGCAACAATGGCATAATGCAGATCAAGATCAGGGTGGAAAGGCAACAGATGGACATCATGTTCAACTTCCATTGGGATGGATGGATGGTCATACTTGGTAACAATTGGCTACATTGCTTAGCCAATCATATTGTATGGTTTCTTCTTGTGTTTCTAGGATGAAATATGTGAAGGGGGATGGAATGTAGTATACCCAGGGAGGTACCTAGTGGGAATGTGCTTATGTATTATTAGTGGAAGTCATTTAGTATATGAGAATGTGTTCATTCAATGTAAGGTGGACTAGGTCCACTATATTAATAAAGGACCACTAAGGTAGTTAGATGTAATAAATGTGAGAAGGCTCTCTAGAAGGTTCCTAGGAGATAGAGATAGCTATATAAAGAAGTGTAAGCAATGTAATGAAGCATAGTGAAGAATATTGCGATTGTACAAACAAGGATTGCTTGAGGAGTGCATTCCTTCCTTAAGGAATAATATATGGTGTTACCCTACCTCAAGGGTTTTGTCTACATTCTTGTGTTCATGTTATGGTGAATGGTGACAACCATTGAAAAGGAGTAAGTCACACTTCTTTCTTCTATATTCTCTGCCTACAGACATAAATAATATATCTAAAGGAATGTTATTTTCCATTTGTTTATTTTTTTATCTTGGTCAATAAGGGTCTAGATATCCAAGGGATATTTCACCTGTCCGTAGGGGAAATATTCCATAACACTCATACTTAGTCGTTTTTACCAATTTTTATCCCCTCACCTACCTCCTTTACCTATGCATTTATGTAACTCCACAAACCCTTTATTTTAATTTTTTAATATTATTTCCTATCCTAAATTTCTTCCCCCTTTTCATGGAGCTACCATATTGGGACATGTGGCAGTGATGTGGACCTATCCCTGGGTGCCATGTGGCCATGATGTGGATCTATCCTTGGGTGAAATGTGGCAGTGAGGTGGACCTACCATTAGGTGACACATAGAGGTGACATGTCAGGTATTCATAGGTTTCCTAGACAATGACTGGGTGACCAAAATATTATCAAGACATGGATTTTTCTAAGGAACAAGAGCTATACTAAGGCTTCCATAAGTTCCTTTATTTAACTCATGAATTATAAGGGAGTAATATTCACTATAAACATTAATTATTCACCCCCCACAATTCATGTGGGACTAAGAAAGGTGAAATTAAATCAAAGGACAAGATTCACCCACGAACCAGATCGACGGTGATTGAGTCTCCATCTTCCGTAGCTCATAACTCTTGATCCAAACGTCCATTTTAGGTAAAACATACCTTGTTGGAAAGGTAATTTGACAAGGAATACAATGGGATAGGCTTAATAGATGAATTTGTCACCAATTGTTATAGAAATTAAACGAATAATCAACTCTCTTTTCATGGCTTCCTGGGAAAACTATTTGGAACCTCAACTTCCCGAGGCTATAAGTTGAGATCCATACCCTAGGATTTCTCTCAAGATGACTCATTGGAAAGAAAAAATAATGAATATTATTTCTAGAATTGATTCCATGGCTAAGAAGTCACTTATCATGCTAAAAAAATTAAAATACAGTCAATTTTTTTCAGGCAGTCAACTTCAAATTTTGGAAATAAAAGTTTAATAAATAAGTTTTATAAAAAGGTGAAGTGGGTCCCACTTGGAGGCACAAATTTCAATGACCTAATCCATTAATAAGTGTTTATTAAATAATTTATCTACTCTTTATTCCAACAAGAGGAAGCATGTGTAAAGCTTCCAAAAGAACAAAAACCCTAATTGTTAGGGCAAAGCATTTCAAAGAAGCATTGGAAGCATGTTTAAAAGGAGGAGAGAACCATCAAAGAAAAGATTAGTTCATCAGAATAACATTGTTCATCCTTCAGTATGTTGTTTTTCAAAATAAAATATATGAACT
>JASDQU010346189.1:1131-12404 GCA_032191745.1 Picea mariana
TATAGACGATTGATGGGTTGTGTCTTGCGACTTATGTTTGCATTCTTCGACATGTGTCTTTGTAATTGACCCTTGGATTGTGGTTATGTGCTTTGATATATGGGCTTGATGCATTCAAATAAAGCCCAAAGAGTTTTCCCTTTTAATATCATAAGGGCTGATTTATTACAACCATTTCACCTATTTCATTTTAAACTATAAATGATTGAAAGAATACCTTGAATATCTTCCTATAGGGATGAAAGAATTGCTTGAAGAAGGTTTAGATTATTGTGAAATTCAAATTGGTCAGACTTGCTTAGATCAGTGTAGTGCTTCCTTTACATTAGAAAGGATGCATGTGCTTCCTTCACATTTTCAATATGTGTATTATTTATATTTATAACTGTGTTAAACTATATATATTTTTATCAGTATGTATATTATTATTTATATTTATATCTGTGTTTGTGGGATTTGCTTACAAGTTAGGTGGAGCTGGAGCTTGAGCTTGGCCCTCGGGCCTAGATTTATAAGTTTTCCCTAAATAGATTATTTATATATCTAGTTATTTATGTTTATATAACCCTTTTCAAGGATTTTACTTGTACATGCCAATAAGTTTTAAAGTTTTAGAGGGTTTCAGGGCTGTTTATAGGACACATAGCCTAGCCTTCTGCCTAGAGTCAAGAGGATGGGTGGGTAGGTGGGCCTTTGGTCCGAGATTTCAAACAAAGGCTCTAATACCATGTGTAAGGTCTCTTCCAATAGAGCCTTATAAAACATAAATTTATTTAGAGAAGTGTTATCCTAACATCTTTAGAATTCCTTGTTCAACATATAACCATTCATAACCATTCAGCATAATTCAAATTTATGAGCTGATCATAATAAATTACATAACACAATAGAATAATGAAAATACATACCTCTAACCGATGCTACTTCTGTCCTCCAACTCTGCCTGATGCTCTGCCCAAAACTGTCTAACCTCCCAACCAGCTAGGAACAGAGCCTCTCAGGCTCCCTAGCTCTAGGATTCTGTAAGGATTCCTAGCCCCTGAGCCCAAAACTCCCAACAATAGGTTGCCCCTGTCTCAGTCCACAAAAATCCAACAAGTTCTTCAAGCAAAAACCAGCCAGCAAGCTACTCCATCCCCAAACCAACAATTCAGTCCTCTCCTCTCTCAAAATGATGCTTTTTCCTTGATGCTTTTTTCCTCCTCTTATCCTCCTTTCCTCCTCTCCCACTCATCGCCTTCTCCCTTTAATTGAAACTAACCCACCTTATCCCTCCATTCAATCCCAACCACCTTATCCCCTTCTCTTTAATGGTTTCATCATTCGATACAAAATAATAATTAATAATTTATTAAACTAGATTTTAATAAACATATATTTAATAATTAAATTAATTAATTAGTTAATTAAACCAATTCACACTCAACAAATATTTAACCAGGACAATTAATTAACTAATTATTCAAATTAATATACATTAAACAATTAATTAAACAATGACAATTGATTAAATACTTAGGGTTTTTACACTTGAGGTTGTTTCACATAAACCTCTTCTTCCAAAAAACCATTTAAAAATGAAGATTTTACATCCATTTGGTACATGCACCATTTATTGTGAGAAGGAGTGGCTAACACCACTCTTACTATATCAAGCCTCGCTATAGGTGAAAAAGTTTCATTATAGTCAATACCGGGTTGTTGACTGAACCCATGAGCTATAAGCCTTTCCTTGTGCTTCTCAACTTCACCTTCAACATTTAACTTGGTCTTGTTAATATATCTAACACCTATACACTTTTTATCTTCATGAAAATATACAAGTTCTCAAGTATTATTCCTTTCTATGGCATCAATTTCTTCATTCATGGCTTCTACCCAAACTTATTTCTTAACAACATCATCAAAATTTATAGGATCATATGCAATCAATGCAAAATTTGAAACTTGATCTACTTCATCATTTTGCTCAAACAATTATCTTAAACTTCTAGTATTTTGACCTTTAATTATGTTTCTTAATGAAGTTAAAGTAGGATTTTATTCATCACTTACCTATGATCTTGTTTGCTGTCCACCATGACTTGATGGTTTTCCACGCTCATGTGTTCTGGTCATTCTTAGTTGTCATGGGATGACTCGTGGTGATTGTCTTACATGAGTTATTTTTGTAGGTGTATGTGTTTGTGGAGTCGACTATCTAGCCTATATGACGTGTTCAACTCCCCCTGTGGACTAATAAGGAAGGACATCAACCTTCCATATAGAGCGCACAACAAATTCCAATCATGCACATCAAGATAGAATAAAAGAAGAAGTAATTCTATGTTTATTTCATGTTAGCGTTGATTAA
Source organism: Picea mariana (assembly GCA_032191745.1). Classification (NCBI taxonomy): domain Eukaryota; kingdom Viridiplantae; phylum Streptophyta; class Pinopsida; order Pinales; family Pinaceae; genus Picea; species Picea mariana. The sequence goes on from JASDQU010346189.1 coordinate 3,485, forward strand.
TGTTTTTGTAATAAAGCATCTGTTGCTATAAGAAATAACAAATACGCTTAAGTATATGTAAGATTCATTGTGTCAATTAGATTGTGGAAATCTCTCTTGCAAATATATTAGCGTAGAGAATCGCAGAAGAAAAGGGCAACATCTTCCGTTCTAGGGATATTAGCATTGTTTTAAAAATACTCTCAAGGATCTAATAGAGTTTGATGAAGTTTTGTTGTTTCTCTTTTGCTCATCATTTCTCTGTTGTGTTTTAATTATTTTTTTGGTTTTTGTGCTAAGGTAAAATCGTGAGGAAAAAATGATTTGCATTTTGGAACGTTTATCTGTCGTGTTTAATTATATTTTTGGTTTTTTCGTGCTATGGGAAATCGTGAAATAAAAATGATTAATGTTTTGGTTGTTCCAACGAATTAGAAGACAGAATGCATACCACATGAACTAGTCCGCCTCTCTATTTTTTCTATATTTTTGTTAACCCGTGTGTCATATCTTTGAGCTCCCTCCAAAATATGTGTGGCATTGTGAAACACAAGAGATTATTGCCCAAATTGAATAGAGAGGAAGTTACCTACGTGTGTGGTCTCTTTTCTTCACAAAAACGGCCAGAAGTCTGTCTCATTATTTGGAATACCCTTTGCACACACCTCCGAGGGATAGTGGATCATTCCCATATTCTCCAATCATCTCCCTATAGAAGATCAATTGGTATCAAAGCGTGTTTGGCCCTTTAGACTAGAAATTCATCCACCATGACAATTGTTTTTGGGGGAAGGAATCTACAACTGTAGTAGCACACTTCTCCTTAGAACATACCTTTCACATTTCTTAGGGTTTATCTCTTCCGTCATCATGGTCTCCCCCAGATTCCATAAATTTCACCTCGACATGAAGCCTCTAGTGAGGACTGAACCACGGACACATCAAGCCCAGTGGAAGATTTGGCACTGGCACTTCAAGATTTGCTTCATCTTCAACAACGAAGATCTCCACCAGACATGTAGCTGGAAACTCATTTTCAATTACCCAAGTTAGTTGGTCAGATGCATGGAGAGACAATGGATTCATGGATATGTAGTCTCTCCACCTATTTCAAAACCTCGCTCGAGATGGAAGAGACTACCAAATTACAAATCGCTAGTCTCTAGCTCGAAGGAATCACCCAAACTTGTTGGGAAACACACTCGACCAATGTTGAATTAATCTTCGAACTCATAAATTTGCCCTCGAAAATGACATTACGTCTTGGGAGTGTTTCTATCAAGCCCTCAAAGAACGCTTCTACCCACCAGGATACCTTCATAATTTGCTGGAAAAATGGTTACAACATCGACAGTTATCTAATCAATCAGTAAAAGAATACATTGACAAGGTATTGATAATCAAATTCAACTTTGGTTTAGTGCTACCTCTATGGTGGGAGGTATACCTTTTTGACAGTCCTTCTCTGGACAAAGCCTTCTTACACGCATTAGTAGTTGAAAGAAAGATAGCTCCACGCCCCAGATTCTCTACCTATCACACCTCCACTACTCATCCATCCAATCCACCGAGCAAGACTCTGTCAGCTTCGTCTTCCACATCCAAACCAGTAGGTTGGTGTACCTTTTATAAAACCAACTCCCACAATTCTTCGGACTGTCGTGCACTAAAGAATATATGCACCAATAAGACCTTGATGGATGAGATAACTATTACAGATTCTCTTGACCTCACAGAAACCATCTCGCTTGACAACCCGATAGAAGTCGACACTTCTCTCATTCTAATGACCCAACCCACACCAAGACGCACTAACATCCCCCTCTTCACCCACAACTGCCAAATCAAGACAGAATTAACCATGCTCATTCTTGACAATGGCAGTCAAATAATCTTATATCGCAAGATCTCATACAACATTTTCAACTCCCCACATCTCCACATCCTGACACTTATCAACTGGGATGGGTTCAGAAAAGGGGGTCGCACATCATGATTTCTCATTTTTGTGAGGTCATTTTCTTCATTGGCCCATTCCATGATACTGTGACTTGCGACGTTTCTCACTTAGATTGTGCTGACCTCCTTCTTGGTCTTCCATATCAACAAGAGAGACATGCGGTGTATCACGCTAAATCAAATCAATATCATCTTCAAAAGGAGGGACATAAATATGTCCTAACTTCCTTCAATGTCAAGTCATCCTCATCACAAACTGATACCACTGCCACTCACCATGTCATTAATACACAAACAACATCATTGTGTCTAATCATACCACTTAAACCTAAAAATCTTGCTAACCGAGGACCCGCCAAAGTTCTTCCCCTCTTACATGAATTTGTAGATGTGTTTCACCCACCAACTCACCTTCCCCCATGCTGAAACATTTCACATTCTATTGATCTCATCCTAGGCATAGCTATTCCCAACTCACCCACCTATCGTCTAGCACCCAACGAAGCCACAAAAATCGAAAGACAAATTGTCCAACTCCTGGATTCCGACCACATCCAACCCTCATCTTCTCCTTGTGCCTCACCAACCTTCATTATTGCCAAGAAAGACACCTCTGAATGCCGCCTTGTGACTAAATACAGAGCCTTGAACAAAGAAACCATCAAGAATAGATATACACTCCCTCGGATCGAATATATCCTCGATCATCTAGAAGGGGCATCGGTCTTCACAAATATGGATCTGACTTCAGTTTACCATCAAGTGCACATGCATGACAGTGATATCTGGAAGACAACGTTAAAAACTAAGTTTGTTCTGTATGAATGGATAGTCATGCATTTCGGCTTGACCAATGCACCGACCACCTTTATGTGGCTCATCAATGACATTTTCTCACCACACCTTGGTAAGTTTGTTGTTATTTATCTTGATGATATTCTGATTTTCACTAGATCTTGGGAGCAACACTTGGAACATCTGTTCAGAGTCTTTCAATTGCTATGACAACACCAACTACAGTTAAAAGAGAAAACCAATTATTTTTCTTAGACTTTGGTACACTACCTAGGATTCATTGTGGACTCAACAGAAGTTCCCCCGGATCCAACCAGAGTTCAAGCTATTTCTGCATGGCCAACCCCAACTTGTGCACAACTTCTCAAACATTTTACGGGCGACATCAATTTTTATCGCCAATTCGTATACCATTTCTCATAGTTGGCGTGCCCTTTGCATCAACTAGCCAACAAATACAAGTTCTTGTAGTCTCAATATGCACAATACCACTTTGAGAATATGAAACAAGCATTATTCTCAGCACCAATCCTCCGCTTACCAGATTTTCTCCTACCATTGGAAATTGAGTCTGATGCATCACAAATTGCGGTTGGTGTTGTACTTAAACAAGGAGGTCATCCCATCACCTACCATTCAGAAACACTCTCAGTAGCAAATATCAACTACAACACTTATGACAACGAATTTTATAGCTTGGTCCAAGAGATGAAAAAATGACGCCATTGTATTTTGGGAAAAGAGACCATACTACACACAAATCATCATCCGCTCATATTCATCAACTCCTAGATCAATATATAGGAACAACGTCATCTCAAATGGGCCACATACATCCAACAATTCCACCTGGTCATTAACTGCAAGAAGGGAACTACAAACAAGATGGAATATGTATTAAGTCAACCACCCACACAAGTGATGAATATATTGGCAGTACGTTGTGCATCCTATGAAATTTGGAAATACATGTACGCATCAGATCCCAACTTTAAAGCGATCTGGATAGCAGTACAACAACTCACAATAATCAACCAAACATTGTTCCTTGATTACACCATCTGAGGTGGCTAGTTATATCATCTCAATCAACCATGTGTTCCATAATTAGGTGATCATTAGATTCTCATCAGGGAAGCACATTCCTCTTCCTATGGAGGCCATTCGGGAATGAAAAAACACTCCTTCATCTTCAATGCCATTTGTATCGGCCCACTATGTCCAAACAAGTATATAGTTTCATCAGAGCCTGTGCTCTCTCCTCATAGAGAAAACCATCTAACTGGAAACATGGCCTATATCAACCTTTGATGATCCCTTCACACCCATGGGAATCAATTTCTATGGATTTCCTGAGTGGCCTCCAAACTTCTCTTGGAAAACACAATGCAATTTGGGTTGTGGTATGTAGATTTTCAAAGATGGCGCTCTTTCCCCCATGCCAAAAAACAATGTTTGTTGTACAAACCATTGATCTTTTCTTCCGCCATGTGTGGCCACATTTTGTCCTATCAAGAAACATCCTTTTGGATCATGACTCGCACTTACTGAGTACATTTTGGTGTACACTATGGTGATTACTTGGTTTCCAGCTCAAGTTTTCAACATATTTTCACCCACAGGCTGACAGAAAAACTGAGGTGGTCAATTGAACCTTGGTTCATGCTCTGTGCAATTCCTTTATCAATAATAAGAAATGGGATGTTTATCTTCACATCTTGCAACATAGCTACAACAGAGAGACATTCTTCCATGGGATTTTCCCCATTTGAGGTCTTCTTGGGGTTCCAGCCACTAGCACCCACATAGCTTCCCATCAATTTGACTCTGTCCATGTCAACGCAACATCTCATAGATAACAAACAATTCAACACTTCATACAGAACCTAGAACTGTGCCACAAGCAAGTGACAGAATCATTGCAGGCTGCCCAAGAGCGTGCAAAACAATGCCATGATAAACATAGAAAAATATTACATTTCCAACCAGGAGACAAAGTTTGGCTACAAATGGACAAGAAACACTTCAAAGGGAGACATCATAAGATACATCTATTAAGGTATGGCCCATATACAGTTTTGGATCGCATAGGGGGGAATTCTTATCGGTTGGATCTCCCACCACATTTGGGCATTCATGACGTGCTCAATGTCAACAATTTGAAGCTCTTTGAGCCACTTCTCCTTGAAGACATAGTCACTTTCATACATACAGTATACAACATTCCATATTTTTAACATCCATTATTGATGGATCAAATTTTGGATAGGAATACCACAACCACACGTCAACAACAACATGTTTCCTATCTAGTCGGCTGGCAGGGACAAACTCCAATACAAGCAAAGTGGATGACAGTTGAGACAATGCAACAACAGTTTCCTCAGTTGGTGACAAAAGTAGGGACTCTTTTGGATCTAAACAGGGAGGAATTGGACCAATAAGGAAGGACATCAACCTTCCATATAGAGCGCACAACAAATTCCAGTCATGTGCAACAAGATAGAAGAAAAGAAGAAGTAATTCTATGTTTATTTTATGTCTGTGTCAGATAGTCTTTTTGTAATCAAGCATATTTTGGTATAAGCAGTAAGAAATATGCCTAAATCTATGTAAGAGTCAGTATTTCAATAAGATTGTGGAAATTTCTCTTGTGAATTTGTTAGCGCAGAGAATCACAAAAGAAAAAAGAAGCATCTTTCGTTCTCGAGAGATTAACATTGTTTCAAAAACACTCTCAATGATCTAATAGAGTTTGATGAAGTTTTGTTGTTTCTCTTTTTCTCATCATTTCTCTGTTGCATTTTAATTCATTTTTGGTTTTCATGCTGAGGGAAAATCGTGAGGAAAAAATGATTTGCATTTTGGAAAATTTCTCTGTTGTGTTTAATTTGTTTTTGGTTTTTTCGTTTCGAGGGAAATCGTGCAGGAAAAATGATTAACGTTTTTGTTGTTCCAGGGAGTTATAAGAGAGATTGTGCACCATAGGAACTGGTGTGCCTCTTTCTTTTCTTTATATTTTTTGTTAACCTGCGCATCCTGAGTTTGAGCGCCCTCCAGAATATGCGTGGTAGCGTGAAACACAAGAGATTAGCACGCACGTTGAACAGAGAGGAAGTTCCCTATGTGTGTGGCCTCTTTTATTCATAAAAATGCCCAGAAGTTTGTCTCATTGTTTGGAATACCCTTAGCATGCCCCTCAGGGGGATAGTGGATCGTGTCCATCTTCTCCAATCGTCACCCTCCAGGAGATCACCGTGAAACAATTTTATCAATGCTACCATCACAAGCCTTTTCTTCATTAAACTCAACATCTATGTTGATAACATACTTCTTTGGATCGAGATTATAGAGTCTATATGCCTTAGACTCCTCACTGTATCAGAAAAAAACACATTAACCACTTATGTCATCCAACTTTATCCTCATCTGCTCACATACATGTGCATAAGAAACATACCCGAAAATCCTCAAATGGGATACATTGTTATTCTTACCACTCCAAGATTCCTAGCGAACTTGGTTCTTTACACTCTTAGTTGGAATCTTGTTAAGAATATATACTTAAAAAACAACAACATCACCCCATATTTATAATGGTTTGATTCTTTCTTTCAGCAACTCCATTCTATTGTGGAGTATAATGAGTAGTAAATTGTCTCTTGATTCCATGATACTAACAAAAATCTATGAAATCGGTTAGAATATACTCACCTCCTATGTCTGATATCAATAATTTAATATATTTTCTACTATCCTTCTCAACCATAACTTTAAACCTCTTAAATATATCAAAAGCTTCATACATTTTCTTTAGAAAATAAACCCAAGTTTTTCAACTGAAATCATCAATAAAAGTCATAAAATAGACATTACCAGCCAATGAATATGTTTGCATTGGTCCATATAAGTCTGTGTGAACAAGTTTCAATGGAGTTTTAGCCGTGTACACAACTCTAGAAATAAATTTATCCATGTGATGCTTTGCAAGTATGCAACTCTCACACAAGCTTGTTGGTTGCTGAATACTCGACAACCCCTTCACTATTTTCTTCTTCTGCAACAAATATAAACCTCCAAAATGTAAATGGCCATATCTCAAATTCCATAACCATGACTCATTCAAACCTTTAGCTTTATAATAATTCAAAGAGTCAATGAGCTCATTTTTCCTAATAAGTGGAAGCATTCTATTCTTTGTCATCTCTACTGTGGCAATCAACTTCTTACTTGGATACTTATCACAAATTGTACATACTTTGTTCTTAAAGAAAACTCTGTATTTTTTCTCTATGAGTTATCCAACACTTAACATATTTTATTTCATACTAGGTAAATAATAAACATAATCTATTTTTCTTCTTTCATCTTTCTTAGTATAAACACGATTCACAACTTTACCATTAACTCTTACCTTACTGTCATTACCCAACTTTACCTCAAACTGAATATTGGTATCTAAACTGGAAAACAAGATATTATTTCCAGTCATTTGATTGCTACATCATTGTCCAAAAACCAAACATCATTTGAACTTTCTTGGGTTACATTACAAGTCAGAAACACAGGATTTTGTTCATCCTCTTACTCCTTTGTTATGTGAGGAGACTTCTTTCCAACATATGCTTTCTTATTCCAACACTTGTTAGCATAATGTCCAAATTTCTTACAATAACAACATTGTACCTTAGATTTATCATACCTCTAATTTCCTTACTGCTAGGATCTGTTGCTACTCCCCCTTAAACTAGGAGGATTCTTATGAGTTTTCTCCTCGGATGCTGAATCATTTTTGTTTTCTCTTTGACCAACAAATCACCTCCTCTTCCTCTGCTACTATACCTTCCTCTGCCTCTGCCTCTAGTAACATGCAACTGGGATTTGAAGGAATTTTCTAATGGATTATCATATCTAGACATCTTGGATTCATGAGCAATTAGAGACCCAATTAATTCGTCAATATGCATTAGACTAATATCTTTAAAGTCTTCTATGGGTACAACTACAGATTCAAATATGTTTTGCAAAGATTTGAGAAATTTCTCAATTAGTCTCTCGTCTAAGAGGTCTTCACCATACTGCCTTAGGTGATTCACAAAATTCATGACTTGATTTGTGAAACTATCAACTGACTCGTTGTCACTCATCTTCATATTTTCAAAGTCTCTTCTCAAATTATTAATACTCACAATATTTGCCTTTGATACACCTTGATAGCTAGGTTCAAGAGTGTCCCAAGCTTGGTTTGAAGAAACTAAACTTGACACCTTTAGAAATATTGTTTTAGTTAGGCCTTGCTAAATAAGATTGAGGTCTTTTGATGCAGGAGCATCTACACTTCATCAAGCGAGCCAGCGCGTGGAGTAAAGAGCATACAGCTGGGCAGCGCCAGCACATACATTTTTGAATTACTTTGAAAAGATTGTTGCCCCGTCGTTTGAATGAAAGCATTCATCAGAAGCGCACTTGTAATGTATTGTAGATAGGAAGGAATTTAATGGTTTTAAATGTTGTTAGATAGGAATTAACTGTAGATTAGACAGTTTTGCTTTCGAGAGGGAAAATGGAATATAGGCACCCTCCTTTGTACATTGTATCATTCCATTCTAGATTATTCAGCATTAGCATTCGAGAGCAAGGGAGAGCAGAGCAGAGAGCTTGTGAAGAAAACCCCATGTACAGATATTGAATTAATAGGAAAGACTTGATTCAACTCCATGGATGTGTTTGATCTCTTTGTGTTGTTGATATTATGCTGTTGCTTACTTGCTTCCTTTTATGCCTATCTTTTATATTTTGCATATGTGATTGCATATCAGGTTCGTAACCTGAAAGAATGAGAGAATAAGTTTCAAGTTGTTTCACTGTTTGAACCAGGAGATTCCTGCATAGAGTGCAGTCGAATTCCTCCGCATAGAGTGCATTGAGGAGGTTCAATAGTGAAGCTCTCATTCTCGTCGACCAGAATCGTGTTGGGTTATTCGAGCCGTGCAGGTGAAGTGCAGGTCAGATTGAAGTCTCAGTAAGAAGCCTGACAAAAGGAAGGCCGGGTTGCTGTGATTGAGAAGCGCAGAACTTGGAAGACTTCAACTCTTTGAGAGCTGTTGAAGATTGAGCGCAGGAAGTGCGTGAGAGGTCTCTGAAGGAATCAGAGAGAATTCAACTCAGGAGGGATAGTTCCTCGTTC